>JAJQKJ010000947.1:0-122401 GCA_029574335.1 Rana kukunoris | reverse complement strand
ATAAGGTGTTCACAGAATTGATTTTATTTTCGGCACTGACACGGTAATCCCTTGGATCTCAGAAACTGAAATACATGAAATAGCTATAGCTGACCACGCTCCAATTTCTATTGACCTAAAAGACGTGACCTCTAACTCTCCTGCCTTATGTGGCGATTCCCCTCATATCTTTACAAAAACACGGACTTCCAGTCTTATATTGACGGGGCCTGGGGGGAGTACGCCGAAGCGAACTCCGCCCACGTCTCTAACCCCCAATCTGTTCTGGATGCTGGAAAGCTTATCTACGGGCAGAATCATTTCTTATGCTTCTTCCTACAAAAAGCACTCCTACCAGCTACAAGGCCGCCATCTCCGTCTTAAATCAGCACAACATGTCCTGGCTACTTCAGATTCCACTAGTAACAGGGAGGAATGCGTAGCGCCAAAAATGCCTTTGACACTTGGGCGATATTATGGAACTTACAAAAAGAGCCCATGTCGACGCACACCTTTACAAGTTCGGAAATAAATCGGGCAAGCTCCAGCTAGACTATGTAAGGGCCCATACAAACCTACACATATACACTCCCTCAGGGACCCCTCGGGCTTCCATTAAAAAGACACCGAAAGAGATTAATAAAATCATGCAGGAGTTTTACTCCTCCTTATACGCGAAAGACTCCATTGACCTCAGCACTGCCCACTGGTTTTTGAACAAAGCCAATCTCCCTGTAGTCACCCCTTCCCAACTTCAGACCAGACCCTAAACAAGCCCATATCCTCTCGGAGGTTTCCTCAGCCATCAATCATACGGCCCTTGGTAAGGCCCCAGGCCCAGACGGCCTCTCCGGAGAATTCTGTAGGACTCTCCATGAGCCCCTCGTGCCAGTACTCCTTAATGTTTACAACCACATCTGGAACGGTGGACAATATCTCCCTTCAGGCAACCAAGCCATTGTAAAATTGATTTCGAAAAAAGAAAGGACCCCCTAGAAACCTGGCTCGTATAGACCCATCTCTCTCTTAAATTTAGATGTTAAAATTTCTATCTAAAATTATTGCCACCAGACTCGCTACTATCATTTCCCTCCTTAATTCATCCAGCACAGTCAGGTTTTGTACAGGGTAGGACAGCCTCACTTAATATCCGCAAGGTCCTTTTAGTATTAGACCATGCGATTCAACACAGGGGGGGGGATTATGCCATAGTCACTCTGGACGCGGAGAAAGCTTTTGACAATGTCAGCTTCGATTGGCTCAAGCTTGTTCTCTCGAAAATTGGCCTCGCAGGTCCCTTTTTCCATCTTATTTCATCAATGTACACTGCTCCCGCGCGCCAGACTGGTAGCGGCGGATCTCCTCTCTGATGAATTCTGCCTTTTCAAAGGAACTAGGCAGGGATGCCCTCTATCACCGTTACTTTTTAATCTGGCACTAGAGCCTCTTTCCAGAGTTCTGAATTTCGAGGCTCCGCTACATGGAATTAGCCTGGGTGACCAGGAGCTGAGATCGCCCTATTTGCAGATGATGTACTCGTATTCACCAGCAACCCTACCTTAGACATGTCCACTATTAAAAATCTTTTTGATAATTTCAGACTATGCTCAGGCTTACGTATTAACTATAGTATAGCGAGATTCTTCCACTAGGTCCTATTCCACACCCCCCCTGGGCTGCACACTCACCTTTCACCATAGCTAAATTCCCACATCACCTACCTAGGTATCAAAATTGTAAACTCCCTTCCTCTTTATACACATTGAACTACCTCCTCTGATAGACAAAATCGTGCTGGAACTGGAACTGATGGATCTGCCTCTCTCGTTACTGGGAAGATGCCACCTCTTCAAAATGGTAAGCTTTGCGCGGCTCCTCTATCCTCTCCAAACAATTCCAATACTTTTAAAACATAAAGACGTTCAGATATTAAACAAAGCCACATCTAAATTATCTGGAGACAGAGGAGACCCCGCATGGCCATGACTAAGCTGCATCTTCCCAGGGCGAGGGTGGCAACTGGTTTGCCTAACATCAGGTTATATAACCTAGCTTGTTTGGTGAGGATAGGCCCCTTGACTGGATTCAAAAATCCTCTAGATACTCCAATTTTCTTCTTGAATCGGCAATGGCTCATCCCTATTCTTTAGTGGCACTTTTACATTCTCCTTGGAAATCTATTCGCCCAAAACCTGCAACATAATCTTCTCCTGAGGGATACCGTCATAGCATGGAGAAGACAAGAAAAAAGCGAGTAAACTAAACCTGTCCTTTCTTATCCAGGCACACGCCAATTCAAGGGAATCCCCTGTTTCTCCCCCGTATGGATTGTAACGTCTATGACACATGGCTGAGAAAGGAAATCAACCACTTTTCTCTCTATGTGACCTGGGCTCCGGCCAACTCTGACCTCTTCAGCCATAGCCAGTAAATTTCCTTACCGAAGGCCCACTTATTTTACTTCTGGCAATGCACTAACTATATACGTACCACCTGCAGGGAAGGAACCACCAGATTTAAAGCGTACCATCTACTGATGGCCTGTTTACAGTCGGTTCTAACACTATCTCTTGTATCTTATAACCCCTTTCTCACAAATTACCCCCCCCCTTAACGTCCTCTTCTGTTACGCACTGGGACAAAGACTTCCCCGATCCGGAACTTACCGACAAACTCTTGCAAGGCTACATCAAACTCACCAAATTGATACCCTGCGAACAGTGGAGAGAAACTCAGATGAAAATATTCCATCGCGCACATATCCCTTTCCTCAAGGACATAACTAACCCCCAGTCTACTCTCTGTCCGCTCTGCAACCAGCCTAAACCAACTCTGACTCACCGCTTCTGGTCATGTTCATTCATTTCCTCCTTCTGGCAGCAAGTAATTTCCTTCATCAAGGGAGTCACACTACTGCACCTCCCCAAAGACCCCCTACTTCTGATCTTTGGCTACTGGGACAAGCAGCTCTTAACCTGGTCTTCCAACTCTGACCGGCGTCACAAAGAATGGATCCTTATCACCCTATTTGCAGCAAGAAGAGCAATCCTGAAGCACTGGATTACCACTTCCTCCCCTACGATATCTCTCGTTAAGCAAGAACTCCACATGCAGCTCCACAAGGAAAAAATCACAACAGATTTCAACAATACGGGAGCAAAGCAACGTTTCCTCTCAAGATGGGGAGCATTCATGGCTGCTACAAATCAGGCAGACCCACACAAATCCCTCCACACTCTTTTTGTTTACTACAAAAGTCGCTCGACGGGTCCAGACAAAGAACCCTTAGCCTGATCTTCCTGGGTTTTTCCCCCCCCCCACCTCCATACCTTCTCAATCATTCCTTCGGTTCAGGCTCGCTACTCACGATCAAGTAATCTTCTTATTGTGGTGTGACTTATTGATCAATTTATTACTATTGTATTTACGATGGAAATGGATGCAGGTTTTTATTTTCTCCCCCCCCCCCCTGTTCACCCCCCTTTTTTTTCTCTCTCTTTCATTTTCTTTACTCTAATCTACTTTCACCTTTATCCTCCTTGATTCTTTTTTCTCTGACTATACCTAGCTAACTTAGGGATCCATCCAGTTCCCGTTCTTTTAGTTGTACCGACTACATATGTCTCTGGTTATTATTGGATCCTTGTGTATATGCCTTTACAGATTGTAAAAATATTCTTTTTGGCGACGTGGAGGGACCTCCCGTTGCGTGAAATTATCTCCATTGTATGTTGGATTTTGTCAATAAATTCTTTTGAAAAAAAAAAAAAAAAAATAAATAAAAAAAAAAGCTCATAACCTGAGCAACATTAAAATAAAATAAAAAGCTCATAACCTGAGCAACATTAAAAAAAACAAACAAAAAAAAAACTCATAACCTGAGCCGATAATAAAAATAAATAATAACAAAAAAAGCCCTCATCTGGGCTGACGGGGGCTCCTTCTGGTGGGCCCTCTCTGGCTCCTCAGTTGCCTGGAGGGAGTGGGTGGGGGTGGGGGGGCTTCTGGAGGTGGCTGATCCCCGGGTGTGCCACTCCTGGCAGGTGTGGCCTGCATGCCCTCCAAGGCCATGGCTATCTGGCCGAGGTAGGAATTTGTGTGGGCCTGCATCCTCAGCTGCCGGGTCACTTGGTAATGTTGTGCCCGCTGCCTCTCCCGGACAGCTGCAGTGAGATGCCGAAGATCAGCCTGCACCTCCCCCAGGCTGGTCACCACTCCAGCGCAGTTGCAGCTGACATCCTGCACTGCGTTGGACATCTGGGCCACGGAGCCCAGGCTGTCAGCTACCCGGTCCAGGTGCCCAACAATCTCCCCCATCTGCTGGGTCTGCCTGGCCTGGTCCCTTGCCATTTGGTCATGGACCACATCAGACACCCCCTGGTCTTCCGGGTGGCCTTCCTGGGGCCAGGAGATGGTAGTCCCCAGGGTGATGGAGTCGCCCTTGAGGGGCTTCCTAGGATGGGGGAGGGGATTTGAGAGGGCCCTGCTGAAGGGGAGGACTCCTCCAAAAATAAAACAAACTCCTGCTCGGGGACAACAGGCTCCTCCTCAACCACCTCAGCAGATGAGGTGTGGGCACTCCCCTTCATCTCTGTGTCTTCACCACCTGCTCAGGATGCAGTTGGGGGGATGGGGTGGACTGGCCGCCGACAGTATTGCATCATCAATTTTTGATGCAATACTTTGCACGTGGCTCTTTGTTGTGCTCCAATTAGAGTTATTGAGAGGGGTTGCAGTGTTGTGTTGTGCCTATAAGGCCCAATTTTTCAGCCCCTGTTTAACAGGGGCGCCTAATAACAATAATTTGCATGTGCCTCTTTGTTGTGCTCCAACTACAGTATCTGTGAGAGGTTGCAGTGTTTTAGGCAGCATTGATATAATAAGAAGCCAGACATTGTTGAGTATCCAAAAATATTTATTGTATCACACTGAAAATGTTGTGCTCCAACTACAGTATCTGTGAGAGGTTGCAGTGTTTTAGGCAGCATTGATATAATAAGAAGCCAGACATTGGGGCAAGACCCGGGTTCTCAAAGACGTTTTCCAACAATATCTTGAATATTGGTCTTTAAAATTAGCGTTTTTTTTTCGGGGTCCTCAACAATGGTAAAATAAGAATATTGTTAAATGCACTAATAGTTTGAGGGGGTAGGGGGGGGGGTTCTTTTCTTTGGGGTCCTCAACAATGGTAAAATAAGAATATTGTTAAATGCACTAATAGTTTGAGGGGGTAGGGGGGGTTGTTTTTTTTTTTATTCTCTTTTTTTTTTTTTTGGGGGGGGGGGGGGGGGGGATCGGTACATAAGGATTTTTCTATATAATGATAAAATTAACAGTACTTTGTTAAATTGTGAATGCCCTCAATATGCTTGTGAGGGAGGAATAACTATGAACGGTATATTTGCCTCTCTCTCTTTCTTATTTTCCTTTTTCTTCCTTTGTGGAAATTGGAATTTAGAGTGGGAGATGGGATGGGGGCGAGGAGGGAGAGATGAGGTTCTTGCCATTCAGTATGGCCGAGAGGTCAATGAGTGTTAGAATAAGTGGGTGGAGGTGGATAGATGTGAGTGGTGAGGTCACAGGTGAAGCCCCAAGGGGGGCCCTTATGGGCAGGGAGGGGTAGGGAGGGGGGAGAGAGAGGGAAAACAAGGGTGGGTAGTTTGATAGAGGAAAATACATCAGGTTTAGTAGGGTATAGGAGAGGCACTAGTTTGGAGCGACAGCAGGAGATGGAGGAGCGGGGGAGAGGAAAGGGAAGTGAAAGGGGAGAGAAGAGGGGTAGGAGGGCGGCTTATGCTTATTCCTTCCAACGGCGGCCTCCTATAATTATTTATATCCATATGTCTTATGACTTAGAGGATTAGGTTGTGGAACATACAGGGATTGGGAGACCCCATTAAGAAAGCCCTGGTATTGGCATCAGTGGATGAGAGAGGGCCAGGGATATTGTGCTTACAGGAGACACATTTAACTAAAGACAATATGGCCCAGTTGGGCTCACGGAAATTCCCCTCTCATTACCATTCGGTCCACTCCTCATATTCTAGAGGGGTGAGCATAATGGTGGGTAGGGGGGTGCCATTTATTTGTGAAGAAACTCTGATAGATGATCAGGGTCGGTTTATATTCCTAGCCTGCTCCATTTGGGGGCAGGCCATATGTATTAGCCAACATCTATATCCCCCCCCCCCCCCTTTTAAGTTTGATGTTCCTCAGAGACTGGTGGAATTTATGCTGGACAAAACGGATATTCCTTTAATAGCAGTGGGAGACTACAGTGAAGTATTAGATAGAGCCTATGACAGATTTCCCTCGCCCCAGAAGCAAACTCCGGAGGAAGGGAGTCGCCACTCCCAATTCCTGGAGGAAATAGGACTAAAAGATATGTGGCGCATTCGCCATCCCTGTAACCGACAATACTCATGCCTATCCACCTCACATGTCACTCTCTCTAGAATTGACATGGCTCTGGGTAATGAGTTGGCATTAAACAACGTCACAGAGATAGAGTACGGACCAAGGGGGGTCTCAGACCACTCACCACTGGACTTAGTCATCAGGAGCAATGAGAAAACTGCTCCAAAAGAATGGAAAATCAGTCCATATTGGCTCGAGTTACTGGGTGAACCAGGAGAACTTTTGAACAGCCTAGAAGAATATATTCAAATCAATGCAGGCTCGGCTGAGTCCGGAGTGATCTGGGACTCAATAAAGGCCTACTTAAGAAGCCTTTTGATTCAGAGGGTGGCAAGGGTCAGGAAGGAATCTAGGGCAGTGGAGGAGAAACTTAGAAGTGAAGCTCTAGCAGCTGAACAAAGCTATATTGAGGCCCCAACCCCAAGCAGGCAGGGAGACTGGTTAGACAAACAGAAGGTGTACAGGATGGCTATTATGAGGAAAACACAAAATTACCAGATATTTCAGAAACAAATCAAATTTGGAGAGGGAGAGAAAGTGGGGCGAGCACTGTCTATGCTGGTCCGGGCCAACTCTCCCTCCTCAAATATTGCGGCAATTAGGACTTCCGCAGGAGATATCTCCACTGATGGGAATGAGATAAGAAATGTATTCTATGATTTCTATAAATCCCTTTATAAGTCCAGGGGAGGAAATGAGGGTATGGAATCCTTCCTCCATGATCTTCCGGTTCCAGCATTGTCAGCAATTGATAGAGTCCCCTATTACATTAGAAGAACTTCCGTCAGTAGTGGGGGAGATGTCTAGCCATAAGTCTCCTGGTCCTGATGGCCTCACAATAGAGATTTATAGGCGGCTAGGTAAAATCTTGATACCATAGCTTCTTCAGACATTAGAAAGGGCGCTCTTGGAGGGACATCTCCCTCCTTCTATGCTGGAGGCAACGGTGGTGGTAATACACAAAGAGGGAAAAGATAAACTAGACCCGTCCTCCTACAGACCAATCTCATTGCTTTGCACAGATGCAAAAATCTTTGCCAAAGTGTTGGCAAATCGCCTCAAAGGGTGCATAGAGGATCTCATCCATTCGGACCAATCAGGGTTTATCCCAAATAGGTCAACTAGTATAAATATTAGAAGAGCTTTTTTAAACATACACATTCCGACTGATAATGAGGGGTCTAGTGCATTGCTGGCTTTGGATGCTGCTAAGGCGTTTGACAGCATTGAATGGCCATAACTTTGGAGGGTATTAGAAAGCTTTGGATTCGGGCCAATATTTATTAAAAGGGTCAAGCTCTTATATAGGGAACCACGAGCAAAAATAAAAGTCAACGGCACAGTCTCAGATATATTTGATCTCGAGAGAGGTATGAGACAAGGGTGCCCCCTCTCTCCACTCCTCTTCGCACTGGCCATGGAGCCTCTTGCTATTAAGGCGAGATTAAGTACAAATTTCCAAGGTTTCAGAAGGGGTGTGGAGAAGGATAAGATCTTGCTTTTTGCGGACGATGTCCTATTTTTTCTAGGAGACATAGATAGTTTGCTGGCCCCTGTGGCCCAAATGGTGAAGGAGTTCGGGAGATTCTCGGGACTAAGAGTCAACTGGGATAAATCTGCCCTACTTCCAATAGACTCGTTAGGCACACAGGCAATAGCCGAAGCACCCCAGTTGAAAATCTCAACAAAACTAAAATACCTGGGGGTTTGGATAACTAGGGAGCCTAAGGAATATGTTATTAATAACATAGTTCTATTATTGTTAAAACTTAAACTGAAAAAATATATTTGGAACCACCTTCCTCTCTCGGTAGCTGGGAGATGCAACTTGATAAAAATGATCTGGCTCCCTCAGATATTATACGTTCTCCATAATTCCCCGGTTTGGGTAAACCAAACGTGGTTTAGACGAATCAAAACGCTGTTTAGGGACTTGATGTGGAAGGGGGGACAGCAGTGGCGGAACTTTCATGGTTGCTGCAGTCGCAGTTGCGACTGGGCCCTGCCATTCTGACGCTGTGGGGGGGGGGGGGGGGGGGGCAAGACCCGGCATCTCCCCCTGCATCTCTGGCTTTTAGTTTGGGATGCAGTGAGGGGAGCGGGAGGCCGCGCTCGGCAGCTTATGGTGCTTGCGGCATCTCCCTGGGGCTTGTTTTTCTCCTTCGGCATGTGTACAGTGGAGGGGGAGGAGCCTCTGACCCGGGCAGCTACAAGTTTTACTCTTCAGTGTAGAGTGAGTTTCTCGGGTCAGTGGCCCCTCCCCTCTCCACTGTACAGACCCAGGAAGAGAATTACAAGCCCCAGGACGATCCCCATGCAAATGGTCATCATAGAACTGCCGATCTCCACCTCACACCTCCCCCTGTGCTGGGGGTTGGAGGTGCACAGCCAGTCAGCCAGTCAGGTACAGGGGAAGCTCTGGGGGGGGGGGGGTGTTTAAGTCTGGGAACCCTGATGTATTGGGTGGGCTCTCTGGGAACCCTGATGTATTGGGTGGGCTCTCTGGGAACCCTGATGTATTGGGTGGGCTCTCTGGGAACCCTGATGTATTGGGTGGGCTCTCTGGGAACCCTGATGTATTGGGTGGGCTCTCTGGGAACCCTGATGTATGGGGGGGGCCTCTGGTGACCCTGATGTAAGGGGGGCCTCTGGTGACCCAGATGTATGGGGGCTCTCTGGGGACCCTGATATATGGGGGGGTCTCTGGGGACTCTGATATATGGGGGGCTCTCTGGGGACCCTGATATATGGGGGGCTCTCTGGGCACCCTAATGTGGGAGGCTCTCTGGGGACCCTGATATATGTGGGGCTCTCTGGGGACCCTAATGTATGTGGGAGGCTCTCTTGGGCCCTGATATTTGGGGGGCTCACTGGGGACCCTGATGTATGTGGGAGGCTCTCTGGGACCCTGATATTTGGGGGGCTCACTGGGGACCCTGATGTATGTGGGAGGCTCTCTGGGGACCCTGATATTTGGGGGGCTCACTGGGGACCCTGATGTATGTGGGAGGCTCTCTGGGGACCCTGATATTTGGGGGGCTTTCTGGGAACCCTGATGTATGTGGGGGGCTCTCTGGGAACCCTGATGTATGTGGGGGGCTCTCTGGGAACCCTGATGTATGTGGGGGGCTCTCTGGGAACCCTGATGTATGTGGGGGGCTCTCTGGGAACCCTGATGTATGTTGGGGGGCTCTCTGGGGACCCTGATGTATGGGGGGCTCTCTGGGGACCCTGATGTATGGAATGGGCTCTGGGAACCATGATGTATGGTGGGGCGCTCTGGGAACCCTGATGTATGGGGGGACCCTGATGTATGGGAAGCTCTCTGGGGACCCTGATGTAAGGAATTGGCTCTCTGGGGACCCTGATGCAAGGAGGATCCGCACTCAGAAATGTAACAAAATATATATATATATATATATATATATAACACATATATTGTATACATGTGTATGCCTGCCCAAGCGTATGACTTTCTTTACTTGTTACACTGCTATGGGCCTGTGGGGGGGGGGGGGGGGCCTTCATGGTTTCTTGCACCGGGGCCCTGAAGGTTCTAGTTACGCCTCTGGGGGACAGTCTAGAATCAGATTGCAGACGATGCAGCTCCCGGTGGGTGAAGGGGGGATGGCGGTACCACACCCAAGAACATACTTCTTGGCGTCTCAGTTGCAGCACTTAGTGGGTTGTGGTAAACAAAACCCAGAGAACAGCTGTTTTAGGTTAATGCTATCAAGGGCCCCACATAGTACAATAATAGAAGCTTTGGAAGCAGCCTCATTCCATCACCAATGCCCGACTATTAAACTTATTAACAAACTGTGGCAGAATACGAAAGCCCTCCTGGGCTATACGGGTATAACCAAATTGACTCCCCTTTGGCGTAACAACAATTTAACAGAACTTAGGGATATTGAAATCCCTAGAGTCTGGGAAAACCAGGGAATAACATGACTGCTGCATATGTATGAGGGAGAGCTTATTAAAACGTTTTCTAAATTGAGAGAAGAATTTGATATACCAAATAAAACCTTCTTTAACTACCTTCAGATTAGGCACGCCCTTCAAACTCAGTTTAAGACCCATCCACTAGTTAGGACCTCTACTCCTGGGTTGCTTAAAATGATTCAAACTACTGTCACGAGAGGCCAAATATCTGCACTATATTATACATTGGGTACTAAAACTATAAGTCAAACTGGGGTCTATAAGAGCCGAGAAAGATGGGAAAGAGACACTGGGGTATTAACCTTGGAACAGTGGAATGAGATCTTATATAGCGGGACATTGCTATCAGAGGCTGTCCCATCTGTTTCTACTGTATCAAGTTTACTATACACCCAGGAAAATGTTTCTATTAGGGTGGAAACAGAGCGACGAATGCCCTAGATGTAAGGCACCAGGAGATTGTATTCATATGTTTTGGAGATGTCCCAGGCTCTTTAGATATTGGACAGAAGTGACAAACAGGATTAATAAGGTGTTTGGGACCTCTCTGGAGCCAGAAGTTAGGACTTGCCTGCTAGGAATCATGGAAGATCATAGAAACCCGGCAGGAGTCTTGGAAAGTGTACTTAAGTGCCTGTTCCAGGCTCGGAAGCTGATAGCACAAAGATGGCAAGTGCAGGCTCCTCCATCTGTTGAGATCTGGGTTGAAAATTGGGGTGAGGACAATTTTTGTATACTATTGATTTGTACACTGTATAATGGTTTGTATGTAAATAACCAAGCTGTACTAAAATATATTTTTTAAAAACTACATGTAATTATACGTAATGTTTGCTAAAATGGAAAAATAATAAAAAGCAATTAAGAAAAAAAAATGAAAAAAAAAAATGAGCGTTTTTGAATTTGAACGTTCGAGTCCCATAGACTTCAATGGGGTTCTAAATGTTTGCGCGAACCCGCGGTCTGTTGGACGGTTCTGGTGCGAACCGAACGCGGGTATGTTCAGCTCATCCCTAGTCCTGAGTGACCCAGAGGACTCCGGACCAAATGCCTCAGCAAACCTACGCTGCATGACCTCCCTGGTCCTGCAAAGCCTGCAGAGGGATCCTCGTATTCATGGTATCAAGGAGAGGGATCATTACTGGTTGGCAACCCTCCTTGATCCACGTTACAAGGGTAAGGTTGCGGACCTTATCTTGCTGTTGCAGAGGGAGCAGAGGATGAAACACCTTCGGGAGGCCTTGCAGAAAGGTCTGTGCAATGTGTTCCCAGGGACTGGGTGGTTACAAAATCCTGGTCCTGGACAATGTGTTGCTGAGGCTTTGGTCAGTCAAAGAAGGAGCGGTGGGGGGGGGGGGCATGCTCCTGACATGGACGTGTAGTCAGAGAGCTCCGCTCCACTCCGGCATTACGAGGCTCATAGTGCCGCGAGCACCCGGCATTTCCGCCTGGATCAATCCTCCACAGGCAGCTGACACCCCGGGGATCCCTCCGATGTATTCGGAGGCAGTTAGGAGGAACCTGAGTGCCGCATTTAACAACGAAGACGCGCGGACCGAGATTCCCAAGATGGTGGACGCTCCTCATTCAGCTGCCTCAGAACAGCTTGCCTGCGCCCAGCTTGCCATCTCATCTCTCGCGCGGATGACGGGCATTAATGTGAGTTCCCCCTCCCTGGCTCCTGTGTCCCCTGCCTCAACGGAATCCCTGCTAGAACAGACCCTGGAAGAACTGGGTCTTACCCCCATGGAAGCTGGTCCTCCTCAGCCACAGCCACTACTACAGCCTGGGGATTCGGGCCTAATCCTCCCCGCTTCAGTGGCTGATATGTTCAATAAATTTGCCATACTCCTGGACAGGGGCCTTCAGAACACTGCCACGCGGATCACTTATGACATAAAAGCAGATCTCCACAATATAGGATCCCGCATAGAGATGATTGAAAGCAATCTGGACGTCACCATTACCAGAACAAACCAAAACACCAACTGTATTCAGACCCTCCAAGACCAGCTCGAGAATGCCCACGCTAAAATTGATGAACTTGAGGACAGGAACAGGCGCTACACTTTTAGGGTTAGAGGTCTCCCAGAATCTTATAAGGATGTTCCCGATGCCATTCGCACCCTAATTAAGGACCTGATTCCCAAAATCCCTCCCCACAGACTTGAGCTGGACCGGGCCCATAGAGCTCTGAGACCGCCGAGGGCTGATGGCCTCCCTAGAGATCCTAACTTACCACAGTCTGGCCATGCTTCTGTCTCGTCGAAAAGGCAGCTCCCTACTAGCCCTCTTCAACCAGTTTGGGAATCCGCCAGGTCCAAGAAGTCCTAGGAAACCCCTGCGACCTGATCTGTCTGGGACTCTCGATCCTCCCATGTTTTCTTTTTCCCCTGTTGGCTGGGACAATCTGGACTTCCATTAGGATCTCTCCGAGATACCTTACTTAGTATGGTCTCCCAAACCTCAGCTGAGGCAGTCTCAGGACACTCTTCCTTCTGGGGGGGGTTTGCTTTTTCATTTTTTGCTTTTTCATTTTTTGCTGTTGGATTTTTCTTTTTTTTGCTATGAGTAGTATCCTCTTGTCCTTTTTATATTTTCTTTTGGTTACCATTGTTTTATTCCTTCTTTTCCTGTCTCTACGCATGCCTGCACTGCCATGACCTAGTGAGGGTCGGAGAGGATAGTCCCCTCTTACAACCCTCCAGTTTCGGCTTGCATAACGGAGATAACGGGATCCATCTCCCCCTCCAGCTTCCCTTAGTCCCTCCTGTTTATTTCATTCCTACCCTCCCCGCCCGCCCCTGTGCACTATATAGTTCCGGGATCCTAGGGGTTATGACGATCCAGGTGTTTTTTTTTTGATCTTCAGTTCATGGTTATACTGCTATGTTCTCTAGGGGTGCTCAAATGGGTTTAGGGCATCAGGCCCTCTTCCACCATTCTAGTCTATCTGCCAAGTTAGCCTTGTGGCTGGAGTGGTGCTCATGCACCTCGTCCTGTCTTGTTGATCGGGTTTCATACCTATCTCTCGACAGGTTTGTTCCCTTCCGGATTTGGTTCACCTTGTTGATGGAAGTCTCTATTTCCTCACTCTCTTGGAAACGACCTTGCTTCCCGGCTTTCTCTTTTCTCTCTGCTCCTCTTTCTTTCTGTACCTTTCTAATGTTTATTCTTTTTATAGTGACCGTCTGTGAAGGGACCTCTGGATTTTTGCCGGCGGGTGGTGTGGATGCGCGGCGGCAGTATGAGTGTCTTGAGGCTTGTGGAGATTCCAAGGTAAGTTCCCTGGGTTTCATGGCGTGGTTCACCCCTCTGCTTTATGGCTGACGGGCCCCCAATACCGCAACTTCTAAAAGTTGTGTCTCACAATGTACAGGGCCTAAATTCTCCGTCCAAGAGAAGGAAAGTTCTGCAACACTTACACTCCCAGAATGTAGATGTAGTCCTTTTACAGGAAACCCCCTCCCCTAAAAGTTACCGCCCTGCATTTCACCACTCTAAATTCCCCACCTTTTACATATCCAATGCGGATGATAAAACACAGGGGGGGGGGGGGGGGATATTATTCTCTCACAAATGTAAATTCTCCCTAAAATCGGAACATACATACCCAGAAGGCAGATATATTATGGTTATTGGGGTACTGGATGACCAAACTTACTCTTTCCTCATATATTATGCCCCCAACAGGGGACAACTCTCCTTTTTTCCAAAACATGATGAGGACCTTAACCCCCCTTATGGAGGGCACGGTTATAATGGGAGGGGACTCCAATACGGCTTTTGACCAGGGCCTAGACAAATCCCGTCCGCCAGGCAGCCGTCTTACTAGACCTACGAAACAGAGTTTGAACGTCGCTAAACTCATCTTCCAACATGGCCTGGTCGACATCTGGAGGGAAATTAACCCGACAATGTGGGATTTCACCCATTACTCTAGTCCTCATAGCTCCTTTGCTCGGATCGACCACATCGGTGATCGTCCCCACCGCTGCAGTTCCCCTGGCTGCTAAGTCATACATTAGGGACGCGGCCTGGTCCGACCACTCTATGGTTTTTCTGACTATGCAACGTCCTTCGGGGCGCCGTTCGCACGGCCGCTGGAGACTTAATGAGTCTGTCTTGAGTGACCCGAGCAGAGTGAGGGAGATAGACAGTGCTCTTGATCATTACTTTGAGACGAACGATGCCCCTGAAACTTCCCCGTCTTCCGGCAGCTCATAAAGCGGTGATCAGGGGTAAGCTCATCCAAATAGCCAGATGCACAAGGACAGGAAAAGAGATATTGAGAAATTGGAACAGGAATTTGTGACGCTCTCGAGAAAACATAAGGCAAATCCCAGCGATCAGGGGTGAAATAATTGAAATTGCCACTCGTGTCAAGAGGGAGAGGCTAATAGACATCAAAAACCTGGAGAGTAGATTTTTAACTTTAAAGACCCAACATAAAAATTCTCCCTCCAAGGACCTCTTGGATCAAATAGATGCCACCAGGTTGGAACTTAATCTAGCTCTCACAGTAAAAGCAGAGAAGGAACTCCGCTGGAGTGGGGCGAAATTCTACTGTTGCAGAGACAAAATTGGTTCCATGTTGGCCTCCAAGTTGTCTCCACGCTTTCGCTCCCACTCGTTTCCCAAAGTTAGAATCGCTGATCAGACCATATCAGCTAACCCCAAAAAAAATGATGTTAGCATTTCAAGAGTTTTACTCAAAACTATATAGTTCCGATCAGTAGACGGTAGCCTGGGGGTTTCTCCCTTTCTCCGGGAACTTCCTACTCCAGATCTCACCCCTTCTCATAAGGAGGCTCTGGAGGCGGACTTTTCGGTTGAGGAAATAGTGGAGGTCATAAAAAACCTAAAGACGGGTTCCTCTCCAGGGCCAGATGGTCTGTCAGCACCCTATTATTAAGCATTCTCTGATATCTTGGCGCCCTATATGGCTAGTTTTTTTTTAACGCAAAATTCAAAGGAACCCCACTAGATCCTCATCTTAATACTGCTTTTATTACAGTAATCCCTAAGCCTAACAAGAACCCGGAGGAGATGGAGAACTACAGGCCCATCTCCCTCATTAATAACGATCTGAAGATCCTAACCAAAATCTTAGCAAACAGGCTGGCTTCCTTTATAGGCAGATACATACATAAGGACCAGGTGGGTTTCATACCAGGCCGTCAGGGTCCAGACCAGATTAGGAGGGCCATTGGCATTTTCTCCTTTTTGCAGTCAAACTGGGCAGGTGGCCCCACTCAGAAAGGAATGCTCTTGTCCCTTGATTTGCACAAGGCTTTTGACTCCATTGAATGGCCCTATTTGTTTTCCCTTTTGGAATGTTAGGGGTTTGGCAGCAGGTTCTTAGGAGTCCTTCGCTCTCTGTACTCTACTCCTAGAGCAATGGTACATTTCCAGGGACATGACCCCCGCCCTTTTGGCATCTTTAGAGGGACTAGGCAGGGGTGCCCCCTTTCCCCCCTAATTTTTGCGATCGCTATCGAAACGCTAGCAATCGCGATTCGGTCCAATCTGAATATTTTGGGCGTCTCGTGTGGCTCTCAAACCCATAAATGTAGCCTTTTTGCCGGCGATATGTTGTTGTTCCTGACCTCCCCCATTACCTCCCTTCCCAATCTCTTTAAAGTTTTAAAGGATTTATCTTCAGTTTCGGGTCTCAAGGTTAATTTTGCAAAGTCTTGCGCACTTAATGTCTCCCTAACTCCCGACGCAGTGGCAACAATTAGGAGCTCCTTCCCTTTCCAATGAAGGGATAACTGCTTAGAATATTTGGGAATTAATCTCACTCCTAAAATAGAACTTTTATACTCAGCAAACTTTCCCCCCCGCCTATAAGAAACTAGAAGCGGACTTAAAGGTTTGGGCTAAGGGCAATCTTTTGTGGTTCGGCAGAATTCATTCAGTCAAAATGACCCTCCTCCCCCGACTGCTATATCTATTTAGAGCACTCCCAATTAATGTCAGGAAAGATCATCTCCTCTCTCTACAGAGGAAGGTAAATAAGTTTGTTTGGGGCAGGTCAGGTTGTAGACTACCTTGTTCCACCCTCCTCAGGCCCAAAAGAAGAGGGGGATTAGGCCTTCCGCAGCTTTTTGGGTATTTTCAGGCAGCACGTCTTTCTCAGCTTTCGGTGGTCTACTCCAAATCTGAGAAACCGGACTGGATCCAGATTGAGAGACAAGCAGCCCCATCCTACACTTTTGACTATTTACTTTGGATCCCCCCCAGGAATCGTCCCCCTATCCTTTCGCCTACCCTTTCTCAGTCTCTTTCTCTTTGGGACAAGTTGCGATCCAATACAGATTTGATCTCAGAATTTCATCCCCTTGCTCACATTTTTAACAATAGTGACTTTATCCCGGGACTAGATATCACAGCTTTTAGGTGGTGGCTGGACAAGGGACTGTACCAAATTGGGCACTTCTTTTTGGCGTCAGGTCACATTACTTTAACATTTTGTAAAGAAAAGCTTAAGCTCCCGACGTCGGAAATCTTCAGGTTTGGGCAGATACAACACTTCCTCCACAAAATTTGGAAGGGGAAACCCGTTCCACCCCAAATTACGGCTTATGAACGTTGGTGTGGAGAGGCTGTCGATCAGAGGGGTGGAATATCTGTCATATATCACTCCTTTGCACACCAGGATAGTAAGACGTCTTATATGGCTGCCTGGGAAACCGACTTCCAACTCCAATGGAGTTTGGAATCATGGTCGACTGCATATTCAAAAGCATACAAGGGTATCCAAAATGTTTCCCTGATAGAAGCCAATTTAAAGGTCCTTACAAGATGGTATTATACCCCTGTAAAATTGTCTCGTATGTTCCCTTCTGCCAACCCCTTATGTTTTAGAGGATGTGACATCATTGGTTCTATGGCACATATATGGTGGGAATGCCCAAAAATCAGACCTTTCTGGAAAAAAGTGTTCAATTTAATTTTCAAGGTAACCGGTCTTCAGCTCCCTAGAACCCCTGATGTCGCTCTCCTCAACGCCTATATTCCCAATACCAATAAATCCACACGATCCTTGATTCACTTTATTCTCTTAGGTGCCAAGGCTACGTTGGCTAAGGCTTGGAAACAGCCCTTGGTCCCCTTTTCAGCTGTGAAACGCAAAGTTTCCTGGATCATGTCCCAGGAAAAAGTGGCTAGTATTTTGCTTGACACCAAAGATCGGTTTGAACCGTGGGCCTTATTTGTTGGCATCTCATTGATACCAGTAGTCCCTTTTGCAAGATCAAAAATATGTAGAAGAATACATACCAGCCTAAAATGATTATATATATATACATATATATATATGGAATATTTATTATAGCAAAAAGTCAAAAAAATATATATATATATTAGGGCTGTGCAAATTAACTTTTAATTGATCGATTAATCTTTATTTTTTTTGATCGATCAAAATCTTTTTGATCGATTAAAATTCTTTTGATTGGTACACACCTCTCTGCCGGCTTCTGGGCCTTCAGAGAGTTACGGCGGGGCTTGCCGCGTCCATCCATATCTGCATGCCAGCGGGACCTTACTATCTGCCACACGCAAGGGCTATTCCACTTCCCTCTATCAACCTGGGATTCTACAACCATCCACTGGGAGTTGTGATAGTTCCCTTAACGGGACATCTACATGCCGACGGACTGATGTTCACCCCTCCTCATCTGGATTCAGCAGTGGTATCTTTGTACACATTTTTATACCAGTATCATACTTAGCTATATGTTTTTTATGACTGCTTTTGGTACCGTTTGATATTACTCGCACCATTTTTACAGTTTATGTAGCTACATCAATTTTATCTCCAGTGCAATATTTATTTGGTTACCTACTTGAAGACTATAAAAGTTTTAATGCTATTCCCATCAAGCTATGTCTTTGTGTGTTTTTTGTATCCTGCTATCCATGTTTCCAGTGGTTGGGAGCTGCACTGGGAACCAGCCTGCAAGGAGATCAGCTAAAAGTAGTTGGATCTGTATGTGCGTTATAATTAATCAAAATTAGTCGATTAACCAATTAAAAAAAAAAAACGATTAATCGAACACAACAAATTTGATCAGTAACAGCCCTAATATATATTAATTGTCGCTCTATTTTTGTTTATAGCACTGCAAATAAAAAAAAATAAAAAAAAATAAACTGCAGAGGTGATCAAATACCACCAAAAGAAAGCTCTCTTTGTGGGGGAAAAAAAGTACGTCAATTTTGTTTAAGAGCCATGTCGCACGACCGTGCAATTGTCAGTCAAAGCGACGCAGTGCCGAATCGCAAAGCGGTGCCAGGTCCTTAACCAGTTAAGGACCCCCGCACGCCTATGTACGTCCACAACATGGCTCGTACAGGCACAAGGGCGTAAATTTACGTCCTCGCCTTAGTGCGGTTCGGGGGTCCCATCGGGACCCCCTCCGCGGCGTGCGGCGGTCCCCCTGGCTCTGGGAGCGATCGCCGACGAGCGGGCGGATGTCCGTGTTTTCCGCCCCCCCCCGCGATCGCTCCCAGCCAATGGGAGCGCGCTCCCAGCCTGTCACTTCCTCCTCCTGTGTTTACACAGGAAGGAGGAAATGATGTAATCTCTCATCGCAGCGCTGTTTCCCAGCGCTGCTGATGAGAGAAGACATCCACAGTAAGTGTGCACCAACACAACACTGACACACACTCACATAGGCATATTAACCCCTTGTGATCGCCCCCCCCCCACCCCCCTGTCACAGTGTCACTGAATGCAGTGATTTAATCACTGCATTTAGTGTCAGTGTGACAGGCACTGTAAAAAAACAGTTAGTGTTAGGTTCAGGATAGCCCCCCCACCCCCCCCTAATAAAGTTTTAACCCCCTGATCACCGCCCTAGTTAACCCTTTCACTCCCTATTGCCAGCGTCACTAAGCGATCATTTTTCTGATCGCTGTATTAGTGTCGCTGTTCCCGCTAGGTAGCTATTTTTTTTATTACGATTTTTTTTTTTTACTAAAGACATGTGGCTAAATAAATTTTGGCCTAAATGTTTTACTAAAATTTAGTTTATTTGATTTTTTTTATAACAAATAGTAAAAAAATAGTGATTTTTTTCAAAATTGTCGCTCTATTTTAGTTTATAGCGCAAAAAATAAAAATCGCAGAGGCGATCAAATACCACCGAAAGAAAGCTCTATTTGTGGGAAGAAAAGGACGCAAATTTTGTTTGGGAGCCACGTCGCACGACCGCGCAATTGTCTGTTAAAGCGACGCAGCGCCGAATTGTAAAAAACCTTGGGTCATTTAACGTAAGTGTCCGGGTCTTGGGTTAACCTCATAATGGTCCGGGGCTTAGCTTAATCAGTCTTCAAAGGTAATCCTTACACCAAGTTCCGTGAGACCACCCCCTTACCCCCTACCCGCAGGTCCTTCAAAATGCAACCATTTATTAGAGTCCCCGGAGTGCTTTTACATCAGTTCCACAATTACCTTTAAATCAGAGCTCACTTATTTCCCTCTTACCTAGGGATCCTGTAATTCCCCCATACAAGAAAAAATCCCCCACCAACCCCTCTTTGCAAAAGTCTTCAGGGTTTCCTCCACATAAGTCCCCAAAGCCCCCTCCCCTTTTTCATTAGAGTTCCAGGAGTCACTCCTTCAATAGCCCCCCCCCCCCCCCAGTTATCCCTTCATCAAGGGTCTCTGTCATATTACCCCTTACACCAGAATACAACCTTACATAAGCTCCTATTAGACACAGAGGAATTGTACTATTGGGTATAACATAAAATCTGCAATTCTGTTGCTGCAAAGACATTTTGATGAGGTGGCTCTTTTAACAGAACACTCTTGCCGAAAGTTCACCATAGCGAATATCGTGGGCCAGATTGCCCCCTGGCAGTCTCAATGACATTCAGGGGCCTAGATGCAATGTTATGACATCATCCCCTCTGCATTTGAAGACAACATTGGGCCAGATTCAGGTAGATGGGAGCATCTTTGCTCCAGAGTAACGCTTCTCATTTACGTTACTCTGAAGACCCTTTCAGCGCAAGTACTGTTATTCACATAGCAGTTGCGCGTAAACTTGCGCCAGAGTAACGATAATGCGCTGGCATAACCCGACGCAAGTGGAAGTGGGTGTGATCATATGTAAATGATGGGCGGAGCCCAGCGCAGAGGCTTACGTTCAGCGCATCATCCACGGAGTGCGGCTCCACTCGCCCCCTTGTGCGCATGCTCACAACTTCCGTCGGCACCACTTCCCGGGAAACGTCAGCGCAATGCCTTCCGTTGGGCGCTTAAAAGCGCAGGAGGAAACGCCATTCCGGCGCAAAAGTATATCCGTTTCCCCCCACCCCAGGGAAGATACTTTTGTGCTGTGATGGCTGCTCCCGCTACCCCCAGAGAGAGGAGGAACCTGAACTTTAATTCACAGGAGGTCTCAGTGATCATATCCGCGATGGAGACTTATAATCATTTTCTCCATGGGAAAAAGAGCCGTAAGACCAGCCGGGAGAGGAAGCAGGGCATCCTGGACACCATTGCTGGCCGGGTCAATATTTTGGGGTACTCCACCCGGACTGCTGGGGACATTTAGAAGAAAATTAATGACCTGCGGCGCAAGGTGAGGGGCAAGGTGTCCACCATCAGGAGGCATGAGAGGGGCACAGGTGGTGGTCCCCCATGTCCTGTCACCCTGACCGCGGAGGAGGAGGTGGTCGCACGCTGCCTGGAGAGGGAGCAGGTGGAGGGGGTCCCAGGCTATGACTCCATGGAGGAAGGCTCCAGGACAGGTAAGTGTTTTTTATCCCCTATTTGATTTGTTGCATTTGGGGGGGAGGGTACATGTGCCAAGTGTGTGGGACCACCAACATGTGTCTGCTTTGTGTCATCCACAGATGACGGAGCTGGGCCATCATCGGTCAGCGTCCATTCCACCCCATCCCCCCCACGCCATCGTGTGCCCGAGCCCCTGGGTGGTGAAGAGGTGGTGGAGGAGAGTGGCCACACCACACCTGCCGAGGTCGTTGAGGAGGAGCCTGCTGTGGCAGAGCAGGACTTTACTTTAGTTTTGGAGGTCTCCTCCCCTTCTCCTGGGCCATCTGTTATCCCCTCCCCCATCCTTGGAAGCCCCTCAAGGGTGACTCCTTCCCCCCGGGGACAACCATCTTCTGGCCCCAAGAAGGCGACCCAGAAGACCAGGGGGGTGTCTGATGTTGTCCAGGACCAGTTGGCGAGGGATCACGCCAGACAGACTGAACAAATGGGGGCCATAGTTGGCCACTTACAGAAAGTGTCTGACAGCCTGGGCTCCGTTGCCCAGATAAGCAACGCAGTCCAGGATGTCAGCTGTAATTGCGCTGCAGTGGTCACCAGTTTGGGGGAGGTGCATGGTGAAATTACGCAACTCACTGCAGCCGTCCAGGCCAACACTGCTGCCATCCAGGGTAACAGTGCTGCCATCCGGGACCAGGGGAGGCTGAGTCGGCGGGCCCAGCATTACCAGGTCACCCGTCAGCTCCGGATGCAGGCCCAGACAAACAATTACCTTGGCCGGATAGCCATGGCCTTGGAGGGCATGCAGGCCACACCTGCCAGGAGTGGCCCACCTGGGGATCAGCCACCTCCAGATGCCCCCCCACCCCCACCCACTCCATCCAGGCAGCTGAGGAGGCAGACAGGGGCCCCCAGAAGAAGCCCCCGACATCCCCGATGAGGCTTTTTTTTTGTTTTGGTTTCTATGATTTTTTTAATGAGACTCAGGTCATGAGTTTTTGTTTATTTTGTATTCTTTATTTTATACTCAGGTCATGAGTTTTTGTTTATTTTTTTTCTCAGGTTATGAGATTTTGTATTTCTTTTTTTACTGCACACGGTCAGGAGTGCAGGGGACAGTGTGAATGGTGTGTGAATGTGAGAGGGTGGCACTCCTGACAGTAAGGGGTGTCACCCTCGGCCGTGGTGGTGAAGTTAACCCCACGGCTGTATGAATGACGTGTGAAAGGTGTATGAATGGACAGTGACATCATTGGGGCCTTGACGCTGGCGTTGCTGCTCCCAAGTCCTACATGCTGGACTTGGGCTAATCCAATGCGATGTGTATGTGGTGTGTGTGATCTAGGGACATCAGTGGTGTACACGCGTGCACTGTCTGTGTTATTAATGTTTTGGTTTAGTGTCCAAAGATGCCTACGGCGAGGACCCTCCTGACTGCTCTTCCATCAGCAGACTGGGTGTCCTCTGGCAGGTGGGGACTGTGTGGGTCGGGGGTCAGGTCATCACGTATGTCAATCTGCAGGCCTTTTCTCATAGCAAAGTTGTGCAGAATGCAACATGCACCGATGATCTGACACACGAAGGTAGGGGAATACAATAGGGTCCCCCCGGACTTATCCAGGCAGCGGAAACGGGACTTCAGGAGCCCAAATGTTTGCTCCACCACTCCACGTGTTTTGATGTGTGCTTCATTGTATTTTCTCTCTCCTCTGGTTTGGGGGTTCCGGAAAGGAGTCATTAGATGGGGTCCCAATGCATATGCAGAGTCACCTGTAAGGTAAAAGACAGGAGAATGTTAGTCATGCATGTGCCACTTCTGTTGTGCATCACGGGAGGGGATAGTCATGCCCGACTCCCATGTCACTCACCAACCAGCCAGCTATCCCCATACATGTTCTGGTTAAATTCTGCTGGGATGGGGCTCTGATTGTATATGAAGCTGTCATGGCTGGACCCGGGGTGTTTGGCACGGACGTGCCATATGAGGCGTTGGGCATCGTCTATCACCTGTACGTTGATGGAATGCCAATGCTTCCGATTGCGGTATATGTGCTCTGTGGCACTGGGGGGCTGAAGGGCCACATGTGTGCAATCAATGGCCCCCACAGTGCGTGGGAATCTGGCAATGTTGTATAAATCTGTCATTGCCTTCAGCCGCAGCTCCTCAGTGGTGGGTCTGATGAACTGGTTGGACATGCGTCTGAGGATTGCAGGGACAACCTGGTGCACACATCTGCTTATGGAGGACTGTGACATCCCAGCCACCACTCCACTTGTACGCTGGAATGATCCAGTTGCAAGGAAATGAAGTGTTGCCAGGACCTTCACCAGTGGCTGCACTGCTTGTGAGCGCTGTGTCTTGCTGGTGATGTCATCCTGCAGGGTTGTGGTTAGTTCAAGTATTGCATCAGGGCTGAATCTGAAGAGGCGATACACCTCCTCATCACCCATGCCAAAGAGGCTCATACGAGTGCGGTATATCCTCTCACGTGCCCGCCTCCTTCGTTCCGGGGGACCCATCAGTAGTTCGAGGACCACAATTGCTCCTGGCATGTTGGCACACAGAGGTGTTGTCCTTGCAAGTGTGGTTGTTCAGCTAGCTCCTATCGTCGGTAACGCTGCTGTAGCTGCTCTCCTGCTGACCTCTGACCGTCTGGAGTAAAGATAAAGCAGCCTTTTGTAGAAATAACTTTGCGCCGGACGGACGAGATACGCGCGGCGCATGTAGCCAGCGTATGGTGCTTATCCGTTCGCGAATCGGGAAATCTCCCTCATTTGCATATTTGCAGGGGAAATCAATAGGCGCGACTGATGCGCCAAACGAAATTATGCGCTGACGATACTCTGGCGTCGGAACGTTCCGCCGGTCGCAAATGCCGCGTCTTCGGGCGCATCTAGTTTGGTGGGTACGGGCACATAGAAACGACGGCGCATCTTCACAGTTACGCGGCGCATATAGAAATACTCCAGCGCAAGTGTTGCTGAATCTGGCCCATTGTGTTATATATATATATATATATATATATATATATATAGGTTCAGGCTTCCCAGCCTATACGTGGGATGTGGGGACTTATAGACCCCAGATATTGTTGTAAAGAGGACGTGTCGTGCCCTATTCCAAGGGATAGTCAAGGGATATTCACATTCCTTGTAATAGGAATACAAATTATATAAAAAATAAATAAATAAGTAAAATAACACAATAAACACATAAATAGCTCCCATCTCACTTGCTAGCTTGCAGAAGTGAACACATACATAGGTTGTGCCCAAATATGTCAACAGCATTCAAACATGTGAGGTGTCACTGCAATAATTTCATAGCTAGACCTTCTCTGTGACATTCTAGGTATCTATTTATTCAATAAGACATTATCTTTTACATTATGCAAAAAAAAAAAAAAAAAAGGGCTAAATGTGTTTTTTTAATTCCTAGGGTTTCATCTAATATATATATATATATATATATATATATTTGCTGGTTCTGAGCAATTTTCTATAGAAGAAATGTGTCAGAACTGGCCTGGGTAGCAAGCTGTTAAGTTATTAGTTTGTTTGTTTTTTTTATATACATTTGTAATCTTCCCAAATTGTGTCGGATCAGATAACGTAAGAATATAAGACCGTGGAGGGGCTATACAATTGTAACAATGTTTCTAAGGAAACACATGTCTTGTTACGTTTTGTTGTGTTATGGTTTAAGAACTCTTCTTCTGTATCTAAATAGACTGCGATTTAATATAAAGTTACAATGTAAGGCGGGAGATTGTAGCGGATCTGAAATTGTAACAATGCTTCTGAGTGCGGCGTAACCGCTTACTCAGCGCTGCCACCTAGTGGTCAGTCGGGGTAGAACACTGGTGCGTGTGTGCAGTACAAGGCGAAGAATAGAGGAATGTATACCGTTTTTTTCTCTCTCATCCAGACATTTCTCAGTGAAAGATTGTCCTCATATCAACCTGAATATGTAGACAAATTAAATAAATAGTAACCATGAAACAAATGTATTACAAAAAATAAATAAAACGACCGATTGTGGATTGGTAAATTAGGAATCAAACTGATACTGTGCCAATCCAAGTTCTGGAAGTTTCTTTAGCAAGAAATTGTTTGACTAGAAAAGTAAAGTGGAGGGAATTCTGTAGAACTCGTTACATATGACATGTACCGACTAGTAGATTACACCGATCGGAAGTTCTTTATACGAAGTTCCCTTTGTATGAGATAAAGGAGTAGGTGGGCCGAGTTGCTTTCACGTGATTTGCGGATAGGAACATGGAGAAGTGTACCTAATAAAGTGGCCAATGTGTGTGTGATATATTACACACTTCGTAGATTACCAAAAGATAATAACGGTATTGTAAGGGAAGCGCATTTATAATTGATATAGCTTAGATGTTGTACTACATCTAAAGAAAACAACGCACAATCGGATTGTAACAGTGTATGTTTAGCTTAAAAGAACGTCCTGTCAGACATACTAGAAATGAATATAACTAAACACAAAACGATGACAGCCCTTTGTATGAGAAGGTGGGTGGCCCTGAGAAGGACCTTTGTGTAGGTGAAGTAGGTAGGTGTCTATGAGGATTTAGCCTCCGAATCCGTAGAGAGTGCGGCCCTGGCGTTTGAGAGCATAGACGACATCCATGGCGGTGACGGTCTTCCTCTTGGCGTGCTCGGTGTAGGTGACGGCATCGCGGATGACATTCTCCAGGAAGACTTTGAGCACTCCGCGGGTCTCCTCATAGATGAGTCCGGAGATGCGCTTGACACCCCCTCTGCGGGCCAAACGTCGGATGGCGGGCTTGGTGATGCCCTGGATGTTGTCCCGGAGCACCTTCCTGTGCCGCTTAGCGCCTCCTTTCCCCAGACCCTTCCCGCCTTTACCGCGACCAGACATGATTACACTTCTCTGTTAGTGCAAAGAACTGAGATTAGCTGACTGGTCGCCTGCCCTCCTTTTATAGAGACTGTGCGGACCTGATAGAAACCATGCTGAGAAAAGGCGGAGTCACACCCATTTAGTACACAGAATAGATGTGTTTTTTACATGTGTAACGCTGCTAAAACATTCTGCTGTTCTGAAAATTAATAAGGCAACAGAAAATCGATTTTTCCTTCTCAATGGTTTTCTAGGTATACCTTGGAGATTACACCAAGGTATAATCCCAGCAAAAATCCACAATCTCCAGATATACGAATTTGTCAGTAATAATGTCATGTTTTAAAAAAATAATAATAATAATAATAATAATAATTACTCTGAAAAGGAAATGTATACACGGGGATACCACAGCATATTAGTATTCGGCAGAGAATTTCACATTCTCGGAACCTTAGAAACATTTGGCAGAGTGCATGTTACAAAGTGGACATTGATCTGGTTCTTCAGTTCAGACGTGAAATAATTACTTTATTGATTAAATATAATAAAACACACACACACACACACAAAAAAAAAAAAAAAAAAAAAAACTTATATCAAATAGCAAGTGTGCATCGATGGAACCAATAGTACACCTAAGATTTTGGTTCCGTCAATGCACATTATTTAATATTGTTTGATACCTTTAGCGCTGCATTTTTGTGTTTTATTATACGTTTAAGAATTTTGTAGCATTATATAGTAGCTGTTTTTTAACCTAATGGTCATTAATATTGATTATAACTCACTTAAGATACATCGTATTTTACCAAGCGTTTGTTATAGTTGGAAAGGGCTCGACAAATATCTCAATATAGATAGATATCTTTGTTATTTTATTTTTATGTATTCATGGTACATATTTATCGGTGTCATGGTTACTATTTATTTCTCGTTATACATATGTTGGTTGGGATAGGAGTATACTATTTCTGATAAATGTCTGAAAGAGAAAGAAGGAATATCAGTCAATGACATTTCATGATGAGATCTGATATGTGATCATCATATAGAAAAGTCGAGATCTATAAAAGAAGACATTTCTCTATCATGTTCTGTGTGAAAGCAGCGATGAGATCCTCGATCCTGAGAACATATAGAAGTGTTTTCTCATGGCTCAGTAACAAACAGAATTGTTTCCTAATCATTCCGGACTAATGCAAATTAAAGTGCTAATCATATTTCTTTCTCCGGTAAATGTCTCACCCGATCATCTCCTCGGTGTCGGATTTGGCGGTATAAGAGGGTTGAATTTGAATCTGTAACGATCTACACCATTTCAGGCGGGCAAATTTGAATTCCGAGCCAATCACAGCTGTGGGCGGCTCCTCCCTCAGCCAGCAATGCGGTCTTTTTATGAAGTCTCCATAGAAATGTATCCCGAGATCTGTTCTCAGCCCAGAAAACACCTGTTCAGTAGACTTTCCCCTCATCTCTATAGCAGGGCAGATTCTGATATCAAACCAAAACAATTCGGAATTATTTCCAACGTATTTCTTATTCTTGGTAAATAATTGCCCTGAAATGAAGGGGACCAAGTTGATCAATGTCCCCGGAAGGGTCGTCTGAGTGGATCTGAGATGACCTGTAACGGTCTATCGAATTCCTGAGATACATTTCTACGAAGAAATTAGAACTATGAGCCAATCACAGTTCTTGGAGATTGCTTTAGATCTTTTTTTTTTTTTTCCTTCTTCTGATGACTCTGAAGGAGGTGAGGAGATCCGTGTCCCTTCTCAGTTGGAAGGATTCTTGTGCCGTGAAGTTTATTCCCTGTAATCAGATCATTTTGTTCTATAAACTGCCATGAAATGAGGGAGCATACAATCAGATCTCTCGATAACAATGCATGTGTGTCTCTTTATATGGAGGGGTATAATACGGCTGAATTTTCCTACTCATCACATGTAAGAAGTGTGAATACAAATGCAGTGTTTGCTTTTAGAGTGAACGGTGTTCCACATGAGGAATGAAAACAAGGTTATGCGTGCCGGGCTCTTTGTATGGAGAGGTGGGTGGCTCTTAGAAGAGCCTTTGTTGTGTTGGGTAATGGAGGGGAATGAAGTGATCGGGATTACTTGGATTTGGTGGCCTTGTGGCTCTCGGTCTTCTTGGGCAGCAGCACGGCCTGGATGTTGGGCAGGACTCCTCCCTGGGCGATGGTGACGCCGCCCAGCAGCTTGTTGAGCTCCTCGTCGTTGCGGACAGCCAGCTGGAGGTGCCGGGGGATGATGCGGGTCTTCTTGTTGTCGCGGGCAGCGTTGCCGGCCAGCTCGAGGATCTCAGCCGTCAGATACTCGAGGACGGCGGCCAGATACACGGGAGCACCAGCCCCGACCCGCTCGGCATAGTTGCCCTTCCTGAGCAGACGGTGAACACGACCGACTGGGAACTGCAGACCAGCCCGGGATGACCGGGTCTTTGCCTTAGCCCGAACCTTGCCTCCTTGTTTGCCGCGTCCTGACATTGTACGTAGATGATCGAGTTACTCAATGGAGAATATCACCTCACAGCTCACTCCCCTTCATTTATACACTCAGTACTCTGACGTCACACGCTGCGATTGGTCACGTTTGAATCCAGCCAATAGCTACAAGACTTGTCTCTAGACTAATCTGTAATAGAGGGTATGAAGGCATGACGTCACTCTCCATCACATGACTTAACCCTCCAATAGAAGTATTAGAAGGCGTGTGGAATCATTTGCATAGGACGCCTATATAAGCAGAAACATGAGGACGGCTCCAGCACACGTTCCCTTTGTTGATCGGAGAGAATATCATAGTCCTAATCATGCCTGAACCAGCCAAGTCCGCCCCGGCGCCCAAGAAGGGTTCCAAGAAAGCCGTGACCAAGAGCCAAAAGAAGGACGGCAAGAAGCGGAGGAAGAGCAGGAAGGAGAGTTATGCCATCTACGTGTACAAGGTGCTCAAGCAGGTCCACCCCGACACCGGCATCTCCTCCAAGGCCATGGGCATCATGAACTCCTTCGTCAATGACATCTTCGAGCGCATCGCCGGAGAATCTTCCCGCCTGGCTCATTACAACAAGCGCCGCACCATCACCTCCCGGGAGATCCAGACCGCCGTCCGCCTCCTCCTGCCCGGAGAGCTGGCCAAGCACGCCGTCTCCGAGGGCACCAAGGCCGTCACCAAGTACACCAGCGCCAAGTAATCCTCCATCATCCCATCACAAGACACAAAGGCTCTTCTAAGAGCCACCCACATACTACACATCAGAGCTGTCATTTTATTCTCATGTTGGGGGGGTATAGTTGGTATGTGTTTCCCCCTCCCTAACTCGATGTAAAAATAATCGGATGAATAATTCGGTACTGTTTCCATTTTCCTAGATATGAATTGTAATTCTATTATTGAAGCCCACACCAATTCGATTTAATACGTTTCTTGTAAGTGGGATTCGGTAACAAAGCAGTGATATCACTTGCTATCTTCCCAGATCCTCCACAATCCCCCGCCTTTAATTTGTTACTTTATCTGAAAAGACAAGTTGAGAAACTCTCGGAGTTCTTAACCCACAACACAGAAACATGAAACATTGTATCTACTCAGACAAATATGTGTATCTCTTTCAATCATCAACAGCAGATCAATGCACATAGATAAAGCCATATGCTGCATGGTCGGTAAATGACACAACATATGTAAAAAGTATCAGCGACGTAATAAATATCTCCTGGAACAGCACACCGTCCTTTATAGAAGTAGATACTTGTCCCTAGGGTCGCATTGGACATGTTCATCACCTTTACTAATATCAAAACATTTATAGGAGAACTTAAACTTGATCTCTAATCCTGAAAACCATTGTATTCCCCCCAGTGTCTGAAAGTGTTTATACATGTATTATCGTCATTGGGCGATAAGAAAATAAAAAATAAAATAAAAATAAAAACAACGTAAAGTTTGAGTTTAAAATACAAGATGTGCATATTGCAATCAAAGTGAATGTTTTTTTTTTTTTTTTTTTTTTCAATTTTTGATTAACATGAGGAAAGGTTACATTCTCTGTCAGATTTTTGTTTTACTACTTCAAAATATCCCATGTGGAAGTGCGGGGCTTCAGTAGTAAACTTGCAAACGGCAATGTGTGTGCCCCCTACACTCTCAATGTTATTTCCTCCACAAACATTAACATCGAGGAGTTTACCAGACAGACCTGATATGTTGGAATGTTCAAGCAGTGCTTTGGTCTTGATTACCTCCTTCAGCTGCGACTAGGACAGTCTCCACCAGACATGTGCAAACCACTTATCCTTTCCACTATCAGTTGCTCCATCACTAATTCTCACACTAACACAAATGATGGGACACTATACCTCCTAATGATACCAATGATGGGACAATATTCCTCCCACTGATACCAATAATGGGGCACTATTTCTCCCACTGACACACATGATGGGACACTATTCCTCCCACCGATACCAATGATGGGGCAATATTCCTCCCACTGACACAAATGATGGGACACTATTCCCCCCCAATGATACCAACAATGGGGCACTGTTTCTCAAACTGACACAAATGATGGGACACTATTCCTCCCAATGATACCAATGATGGGACACTATTTATCCCACTGGCACACATGATGGGACACTATTCCTCAGAATGATACCAATGATGGGACACTATTCCTCCCACGGATACCAACAATGGGGCACTATTTCTCCAACTGACACAATGATGGGGCACTATTCATCCAAATGATACCAATGACGTGACACTATTTCTCCCACTGACATCTGTGGACTGTGGAGAGGAGACTATAGGATAAAACCAGAGCCACCAAACCAAGCTGGAGCCGACTGACTGGTCCCTGCATGGTTCACCTCAGAGGAGGTCACGCTGATGTAAAATGAGAGTGAATACAACAATGTAAGGGGGGTCTGATATAAAGGTTTCCCCAACATCAGCAGCCCTCCCACACACACACATTAGTATATTCTGTTTGTGGAAGGCGGTCTCTGATCAACAGAGTCTCCCCCCCCCCCCCAATGTCCCCAAAGTTCCTAGGGTCCCCCCTGATGCTTGACCACTTTTAACTGGAATTTGCTTAAATATATAAAACCCTATATGTTAGGGTGGTACATTTGGTTATAATAAGAACTAGTAAAGCTACAATTTCTGGGGAAATTGTGTGAAGTGTTCTTGTCTCCACCAGTAGTCTACAACTGGATTGGGACGGGGAACTGAGTGGAGTGGCTTGAATAACTGTTGTGTGGTTGGAGTGGCTACTGTAGAAACTGTTTACATCCATAAGAAAAAAAAATGAAGAAATAAGAAGAGTTGGGAAATTACCAGTTACACTTACCGGTAGCTGGATTTCTACAAAGTCTTACAGGACGGCACCCTGAGAGATGACTGGCCCACCTGACAGGAAACACAATAAAAACATATAGATTAAAAGCCCCACCCCTCCCTGTGTGGCCTCAGTTCTTGATTGTGTTTCCCCTACAGCAAAACATTTTTTCTTTTTTTCTTGGCCTGGGGCTGGTCCCCCCCCCCCCCCCCCGAGTCTGGACCGCGGGTACTGCGAGACCTTTGGGTCCAGTAAGGGATTATCCCCTTCCTGGGGGGTTCCCCCCTTTTTTTTTTCTTCCAGGGGGGATGGACGCATGTCCCCCTGGACACCGGAGCCTCCTAGGATAGCGGCTATCCTAGTGCTCAGGGAAGGCTGTTACCTCTCTCCCCTTGCCTTCCCCCCTACCTTGGAGGTCTTGGTATAGGATCCCCCTCCACGGCTGGTCCCCGGCGCATAGCGGTGACACGGGCAGGCGCCACAACGTAATTTCCGCTTCCGGCGACACTAAGATGGCGGCCCCCACCGGATCCAGACGCCACATTCGGGGATATCGGCCCGCACGGAGCCTTGCAGCCAGGGAGAGAGAAGCGCCTGGGAGCATCCTCACGAGCGCGGGTGCCCAGCCATGCAATGGAGGAGGATTGCTTGTTTCTGTTATTGGCTGCAGAGGAGACCGCCAGGGGTGTGTCTACCTCAATTGCTAAGGGGTTGCTGGACTGGGTCCCCCCCCCCCACCCTCATGATGTCTGATGTGTCCTTTTTTGTGTCATGTTTTAGGTAAAGACCTCAGTGCCCAGGGGGGGGCTAGTAGATCCACAAAACCCCCTAAACAGGTCAGAAAGTGTGGCAATTGCAGTAACAAGCTCCCTTCAGAACATACTAAACCCTTCTGCCCCAGATGTATTTTGAAGCTAACTAGAAAATACACTTCTCAGATTATGAAAGAGTTCCTTTCTGTCCAGACACAAATACTCTCTACCCTCAAGGATTTTCAGACCTCCTTGAGAAATAGAGATCCGGATCCCCCGGTGGCTAGTCCCTCCTCTCAGGAGAGCTCTTCCTCCTCTCGGCTGGGGTTGGTCCGCCAGGAATCCTGGAAATCTTTACTTTCAGATTCAGGTGGATAGCCAGGCGGAAGAGGAGGATGAGGACACCAGATCGGGAAAATATGTATTTTCTGCCGATGACATGTCATGGCTGTTTACGCCTCTAAGAAAATCCAGCAGCCAGCAGAGCAGGTTTTCGGCACAAGACAGGATGTATCAGGGCCTAGTCAAACCTCAACCTAAGGCTATTCTTGTACATCAATCCCTTAGGGATATCATCCTGAGGGAGTGGGCCAAACCAGAAAAAAAGGCTTCCGAGGTACAGAACCTGGAGACACCGGTGTCCCTTTAAGGAGGAAGTGGAGGATACCTTATTTTTTAAGGTACCCAGACTAGATGCCTCCCTTGCCCAGGTCTCCAGGCAGTCCGACCTCTCCTTCGAGGATTCAGGGAATTTAAGGGATTTCATGGATCGGCGAGCTGATACCTCCCTCCGTAGGGCCTGGGAGGCCGATGCGGTTGCTCTTAGTCCCGCACTGGCCTCAACCTGCATCGCAAGGAATGCGGACGCCTGGATTGCCAGGCTATTGGAGCATCTTCCCAGTTCATCCAAAACCAAGGAGCTACGGGATTCCCCTCAGGTCATAGACAGTGCAGTAGCCTATTTAGCGGATGCAGCAGTAGAGACAGTGCGGTCCACAGCCAAGACAGGCGCACTTATTAACTCCGCTAGAAGGGCACTATGGCTGAAGACTTGGAGGGGTGATCTTGCCCCTAAGATCTGCCTGTGTGCTATTCCCTATGAGGGCTCCCTCCTGTGTGGAACTGGACTAGACCAGGCCCTGACCCGTTCCTCAGAAAAAGGGAATTGGTTTCCCTCCAGGCCTAGACAGACCAGGAGGAGGTTTTTTCGAGGCAACCAGGGTAGAAGCAGGGGGCAGGGGGTTTTCTAACTGGGCTCCCTGGAGCGACCAAAGAGAGGGATCGCATGGGGGGGGGGGGGGGGACAGGAAGCAAGGTACCTGTCTCAAGCCTCAAATAAGTACCCTGTGATTACATGGGTATAAGAATTAACTGGAGATTTTCTTCCTGTACCCACTGCCCTGCTTAATTTATTTTCTTTTTGGATGCATGTCTGTAGGTTTTGGAAAAAAAAAAAAAATACAAAATATTGGAAATGAGAAAGAACAGGAAGGTGAAGAGGTGCAGACACCGGAGGCAATGATGAGCTCCTCCAGGAAAAGAAACACGGAGCATCAGCCTCTCAAACTCACAGAGTTTGCCTACAAACCGGCGGAGAGACACAGCACCATGCAAGATGGCGCCGACCAGGCCGCGCAGCGCGGCTCATACACGGATCTCCCTGATGAACGATCGGAGGATCACCACCTTACAGGTACCTCTGACCAGCTCCCTGACATTCAGGAGGGTGATATGCTCCCCTCCAGCCCTGCTAAATCCAGGATGAGACTGGACGCGCTGCCGCAGCGGCCGCCGCGACAGCAAATCGAGGCCCAGGCGTTAGGCCCCCTTCTCTCCAGCAAGGCCCTGAACTCCTCCATGGCGTCCTTCCCCACAGCGGGCCAACCAGTGCTAGACACTACCCTTAAGGACATGCTACTGTCCCTGCAGACCTCCCTCATGACTGACCTAACCTCTCTATTCACAAAACTCACCTCAGATGTGCAGGCCCTAGATGCTAGGGTAGTCACTGTGGAAGATGGCCTCACAGACTGCACAGCTAAAGTGAATGAGGTCATTGATTACTATGGGGACCTCAAGGATGAACAACTGTGGATGCGTGCCAAGCTGGCTGATTTAGAGGACAGATCACGCAGGAACAACGTTAAGTTGAGGGGGGTGTCTGAAAATATTGCACCTGGGGACCTGCCACGTTATGCCGTGGAACTGATATGCCTTATTGTACCCGAGGCATCCTCGCAGGAGGTGGTTATCGATAGGATCCACAGAATAGCCAAACCATCCCACCTGGCGGCCTCAGTGCCAAGAGATGTTCTGATGAGGGTCCACTTTTACCACATTAAAGAGAAATTGCTGATGGGGGTCAAAGCCAAATCACCCTTGCCTGCACCCTTTGCTGACATACAATTTTATCCAGATCTCTCCAAATACACCCTCCAGCTCCACAGGCAGCTGAGCCCAGTGACTAAAGGTTTCCAAAACCACAAAATACAGAACAAATTGAGATATCCGGCCACCCTCCTCATTACGAGAAACGGTCAGACCCACATGATCAATGACCTACCTAAAGGCCTATGTCTTCTCCATACTTGGGGGATACTGGTAGAACCACCCCAGGCTACCCGACCTGAGAGGAGAGCATCAGCTACTCGCAGAGACCTGGACTCCAACCACACCTGAGAGTCACTAACACTACCACCAGAGGCGGCCAAACAACTTCACAACAGCTCCCCTGGACCCTGACACCTCTCACCTTTGATTCTCCTGTTCTCCCAGATTACTAACTGTTCGATTACCCCTGTCTGGAGGATTTAGAAAGGTTATCACCTCCTCCATTTGTTTATCGTTTTTTTTTTTTTTTTAATTTTTACTTTTTCCCTGCTTTGTTATAGCTAAATCTGCAGTACTGCTCTAACCACAGCCATTGCTACACTCGATCCTAGGCTTCTAGACCACACATCCGTCAGCACTGTTCCTACTCCCAGGACTTCTCCAGAACGCCCACAACTACTGAACTGTAAGTGCTATCTACCAATACACCCTACCTTATCACACACAAGATGCCGCTCATGATCCTATCGCTTAATGCAAAGGGCATGAATCATCCTGCCAAGCGCCACTCACTGTGGAAGACTGCTGTGTCTCTCCACAGTGATATTCTATGTGTTCAAGAAACTCATATGATACCGCAGGATCTGCATCTCTGCTCTCACTGTCAATTCCCACACATGTTCCATGCCCCACATTCCGCCAAGTCTAGAGGTATGATGATCGCATTTAAGGACACATTGGATTTCCACTTGTCAACCTCTTTTGTAGACCCCGATGACCGATATCTAATCTTGGTCTTCACCGCTAATCAAGTCTCCTACACTCTTGTAAATGTTTATGCCCCAAATATGCGCCAAATGAAGTTCCTACACAAGGTGCTTGACACCGTTAAGTCTATTCAAAAGGGGCAGCTGATCATATGCGGAGACTTCAACCTGGTCCCAGACATTCTTTTGGACTCCACCTCCGCAGCGAAGAGGCAGAGATCGCCTCTTAAGACTTTTCTCTCCAAGCATGATTTATTTGATGTCCGGCGTTGTCACCATGATTCTGAGAAAGACGTCACCGTTTTCTCCTCTAGACACCGCACGTATTCTAGAATAGACTTGTTTTTGTCTGACAAATGGCTTTTGCAAAGGGTTTGTATGTCTAAAATCCACACCACGACATGGTCAGACCACGCCAGCGAACAGCGAACTATTTGGGGTGTTTGTGTGAACTTTAGAACCCTTTAAAGTCTATGGGACTTGAACGTTTGAAATCTAAAGTGCTAATTTTAAAGGCTAATATGCAAGTTATTGTATTAAAAAGTGTTTGGGGACCTGGATCCTGCCCCAGGGGACATGTATCAATGCAAAAAAAAAGTTTTAAAAACTGCAGTTTTTTTGGCAGCAGTGATTTTAATAGTTCCTTTAAGTGAAACAATAAAAGTGAAATATTACTTTCAATTTTGTACCTAGGGAAGTGGGGGGGGTGTATAGTATGTCTGAAAAGTAGCGCTTGTTTCCCATGCTTAGAACCAGGACCGCCATCAGGAATTTTGGGGCCCCTTACACAGCTTCAGGCATGGGCCCCCTGGAGAAAAGAACCGGGGGGGGGGGGTGCTGCCGCATGAAATTGAGAAGCGGGGGGGGGGGGGGGCTGCTGCCGCGAATTGAGAAGCGGGGGGCCCTTTACAAAAAGAAGTAAAGAAAAATATATATAAAAAAAAGAGAATATATATATTTTTTTTAAAAAGGGTGGTTGCCAACTGGGGCCCCGGGAACCTTATTTTTTTTTTTATAAAAGGAAATGACAAAAAAAGAGGGCTTTCCATTCGGGACCTCTGGGCCCTTTAATAAAAAGAAACCTCTGGGCCCTTTAAAAAAAAGAAAGAAAGAAAAAAAAAAAAATATATATATATATATATAAATAAAAAAAAGAAATAAACATTTATATATAAAAAAAAAAATTCCAGACCCTGGAGGGTCTGGAATGGATATTTGGGGGGAACCCCACATTTTTTTTTTTTTTTTTAATTTGATGCAGGGTTCCCCTTAATATCCATACCAGACCTGAAGGGCCTGGTAATTGAATTTGGGGGGACCCTCACGCATTCTTTTTTTTTTTTTTTTTATGAATGACCTGTCTCTGTATTGCTGGTATCTGACAATTCATTATAGCCACACGTGATTTTAAATGACTTTTTTCCTTCAGAAATTACATTTTGTGCAGGGACACTACTAAGCACAGGAAACAAGCACTACTTTACAGGCATACTATACACCCCCTAGGTACAGAATTTAAAGGAATTTTTCAATTTTATTGTTTCACTTTAAGCATTATTAAAATCACTGCTCCTGATAAAACGGACATTTTTTTAAAACTTTTTTTTTGCATTGATACATGTCCCCTGGGGCAGGACCCAGGTCCCCAAACATTCCCCTGGGGCAGGACTCGGGTCCCCAAACACTTTTTAGGAAAATAACTTGCATATTAGCCTTTAAAATTAGTACTTCAAATGTTCGAGTCCCATTGACTTTAACAGGGTTCTAAAGTTCACACAAACTTTTGGTCTGTTCGCAGGTTCTGGTGCGAACTGAACCCAGGGGTGTTCGGCTCATCCCTACCGGTAAGTGTGTCAGTGGGAGAAATAGTGCCCCATCACTGGTATCAGTGGGATGGATATTGTCCCATCATTGGTATCAGTGGGATGGATAGTGTCCCATCATTGGCATCAGTGGGAGGAATAGTGTCCCATCATTTGTGTCAGTGGGAGCAATAGTGCCCCATCATTGGTATCAGTGGGAGAAATAGTGTCCCATCATTGGTATCATTAGGAGGAATAGTGTCCCATCATTTTTGTTAGTGTGAGAATTAGTGCCCCATCATTGGTATTATTGGGAGGAATAGTACCCCATCATTTGTGTCAGTGGGAGAAACAGTGCCCCATAATTGGTAACAGTGGGATGAATAGTGTCCCACCATTGGTATCAGTGGGAGGAAAAGTGCCCCATCATTGGTATCATTGGGAGGAATAGGGTCCCATCATTGGTATCATTGGGGGAATAGTGTCCCATCATTCGTGTCAGTGGGTTGAATAGTGCCCCATCATTGGTATCAGTGGGAGGAATAGTGCCCCATCATTTGTGTCAGTGGGAGAAACAGTGCCCCATAATTGGTAACAGTGGGATGAATAGTGTCCCACCATTGGTATCAGTGGGAGGAAAAGTGCCCCATCATTGGTATCATTGGGAGGAATAGGGTCCCATCATTGGTATCATTGGGGGAATAGTGTCCCATCATTTGTGTCAGTGGGTTGAATAGTGCCCCATCATTGGTATCAGTGGGAGGAATAGTGTCCCATCATTGGTATCATTAGGGGGAATTGTGTCCCATCATTTGTGTTAATGTGAACATTAGTGTCCCATCATGTGTGTCAGTGGGATAACTAGTGCCCCATCATTGGTATCAGCAGGATTGATAATGTCCCATCATTGGTATCAGTGGGAGGAATGGGGCATCATCATTGGTATCGTTGGGGGGAATGGTGTCCCATCATTTGTGTCCGCGGGGTGAATAGTGCCCCATCATTGGTGTCATTGGGAGGAATAGTGTCCCATCATTTGTATCAGTGGGAGATATAGTGCCCCATCATTGGTATTGGTGGGAGGAATAGTGCCCCATCATTTGTGTCAGTGGGATAATTAGTGTCCCATCATTGGTATTGGTGGGTTGAATTGTGTCCCATCATTGGGAGGAAGTGTGCCCCATCAGTTGTGTCAGTGGGAGATATAGTGCCCCATCATTGGTATCAGTGAGAGGAATAGTGTCCCATCATTGGTATCATTGGGAGGAATAGTGTCCCATCATTTGTGTCAGTGAGAAAAATAGTGCCACATCATTGGTATCAGTGAGAGGAATAGTGTCCCATCGTTGGGGAAGGTTCTTGCTCGTCAAGATTGTTATTTTATTTTTTATGTTATTTTAAGTTATTTCCCTCTACACATTTGATTGCAGAGTACTTGCCATGCTCTTACCGACATTTCTCTGCCATTTGCAAGCCCTCTAACCCTTTCCCTTAGTATTTTAGAGACATTTTAGTAGTCAAAAGTCCGGGTCCCCATTGACTTCAATGGGGTTCGGGGTCAAGTTCGGGTCCCGAACCCGGACCTTTTTTCCGAAGTTCGGCCGAACCCATCGAACCCGAACATCCAGGTGTCCGCTCAACTCTAGTTGTGGGTTAAGAACTCCAAGATCTTCTCAACCTGTGATTTCAGATAAAGTAACAATGTAATGTTTCATGCCCAATACATTTCATCTGAAGGGATAGCCCACAACTGTGTTTGTTGCAAAATATGAAATTGATTCAGTCACATTTCCCGCCTGAATTCTATAGAACATTCCAAAGATCTCAGATAGAATAATCCGGCAGTACAATCTGATATCTCTTCCACCGGGGACATCGATCAACGCTCCTCTGAACGGTCAGGCAGTTTATCTAACCAAGAAGAATAAATACATTAGAAATAGGAATGTGACATTTCTTCTAGTCTTTTCTTTTTCTCCACAATACAGAATCCGCCCTGCTGGAGAATGTTTGCTATAGAGATCAATGACAAGTCTACTGAACAAGTATTTACTGGGCTGAAAACAGAGAAAGATCTCAGAACACATTTCTTTGAAATTCTCCTAAGAAAAACATTACTGGCTGATACAGGTAACGCCCACTGTTCTGATTGGCTCAGGTTTCAAATTGCAACTTTCAAATTTGACCGCCTGAATAGTGAAGCACGATACAGACTATCAGCCCTATTATACCGCCAAATCCGACACTGAGATCATCAGATGAGACATTTATCCGAGAAATGTCATCCGTGCTTTGTTTTCATTGATTAGTCCAGAATGAGTAGAAATGGATTCTGAAGATTATTAAATCATGTAAAACATTTCTATATGTTCTCTATTATTTCAAGTCCTCGGAATGAAGAATCCCCTCCCCTCCCCCCTATATACAGAACATGATAGTGAGGTGACTTCTCTCATAGATATCATCCTTTCTATATGAGGGTATTACACGTTTCATTATCAGATCTTTATATGATCGTGAAACTGGCCTATAATTAATGTTCTTTCTTTAAAACATGTAGCAATTATGGATTTTTTATTATTATTATTATTAGTTTTCTTTTTTTCATTAATGAACTGTTAGAAATATGTAGCGAACATGACACCACCAGATACATATGTACAATGAATCAATACATGAAATGTTTTGTTTCAGATGTGTCTTCTCTTAGAAACATTGTTAACAATTTGCTGATTTATAGTTAGAAATTAAATTAAATTCGCTGCAGAATATTGAATGGCTTTGAATCCGCCACTTTCTGCCAGTTTTCTCTCGGGTCGGCTTTGCCTTAGACTCTTAGAAACAGGAATGCGGGACATTTGCATTTCTTCTTTAATAGTCATTTAAATATATAAAATGATTATCAATAGTAGTAGCAACTGATGATTGTGTTATCTGTTATGATGTGACGGATTACGGATTACTATTTTCAGTGTCATTTCCGATTTAAATAAAAATAACTATATATATATATATATATAGTTTGTTGAAAACTGAAGACTATAACCATGTGTTCTCTTTTATTCCGAGTCCTCAGAATGCAGAATGCAAATGACAACATCTAGAGATACAATACAATATATATATATCTGATGAATTGCATCCGTTTCTATTCAGCAAAAATATTGAAAAGCTTCTAAATAAATGAAATTCTCTGCAGTGTAATAAATGACTAGACCCCGCCCCTTCTCTTCCTGTCTCCCTTACACCCAGAAACATCGGAAGCAATGTGTTTCTTTGTCTCTTTTTTAAAACCATGTTTTATAAATATGAAATTACTGTGAACAATAGAAACAGGTGATTGTGTTTCTGTTTCGAAAGAATTAAAGATTCAAGTTTTCTGTGTAATCTCCACTCCAGGTATGAATATAAAATATAAAATAGTTGCGAAAAAGGTATAAATTCATCTTCTGGAAATGTATTGCTGTTACTGAATACAACACAATATTTAGGAGCCTTATAAAGGTATCAAATTCCCTATTTTATTGTAATGAATTGGGTGTCACTCCGCCTATTTTGCAGCAAGGTTTCCACCAGGTCCGCCCAGTTTGTATATAAGGAGAGCGGGCAGACAGCAGCGCTCAGTTTCAGCTTGTTTTTGCAGCAGAAATCTTTCATCATGTCTGGTCGCGGTAAAGGAGGGAAGGGTCTGGGGAAAGGAGGCGCTAAGCGGCACAGGAAGGTGCTCCGGGACAACATCCAGGGCATCACCAAGCCCGCCATCCGACGTTTGGCCCGCAGAGGGGGTGTCAAGCGTATCTCCGGACTCATCTATGAGGAGACCCGTGGAGTGCTCAAAGTCTTCCTGGAGAATGTCATCCGCGATGCCGTCACCTACACCGAGCACGCCAAGAGGAAGACCGTCACCGCCATGGATGTCGTCTATGCTCTCAAACGCCAGGGCCGCACTCTCTACGGATTCGGAGGCTAAATCCTCATAGACACCTACCCACTTCACCTACACAAAGGCCCTTCTCAGGGCCACCCACCTTCTCATACAAAGGGCTCACTGTATATTTCTCCTGGAGTTAGAACGTTTTAGTATGTGGGAAAGTAATACAAGTTTCTATTAGCTAAACATTCCGAGTGTACGATTTTATTTAGCTGTAAAACAAATCTGTGTGCAGTCTTAAAATATCGTTATCTCACATTTATTATTTGTCGGGTAGGTTGTCCTTGGAGGTCCCCGGAGTTATCATCTCTGTATAAAAGGCTGAAGGGGGCGGCGCCGCGACAATTTATTATTCTGAAGAGCATTTCAAATATTTAGAACCTAAAAAGGAAATATCTGGCTGTGTCCTTGATTTCTTCCAGTCATGTTCGGGGTCTGATAAGGGGACGATCTGCCACCGCTGCATGTAGGAGAGGACAATAAATATCGCTCAGAGACATGTACTCTTAATTATAAGATTTAATTATGATCAATGCCTTTTTTTTCGTCATAAAGGACAGTGCAGATCATGTCACTGTCGTGTGTGTGTGTGTGTGTGTGTGTGTGTGTGTGTGTGTGTGTGTATAGCAGTGAATTCCGAGGACTTGGAATAAAATAGAACATATGTAAATGTTTATCAGCAGTCATTCAATCCTGTCCAACCGAAAATAAAATGTCTCATGTGCTTATCTCCTGTTTTCAGGGTCGTATTTTTGTCTAATGATAACAATTCTGGTGGGCAAATGTTTAGGTTCTGGCCTCACAGCAAACTTTTTTTTTTCACAGAGGAGAGAACGGGTGTTCAGGAGATCTTCTAATGGGCTGTAAAAAAAAAAAAAAAAAACGGACGCTACTATTTCCATAATTGTTGGGGGATTGAACTGTAAAATGAAGGGGGTCCTATAACGAGATTGTCACAGTTCATTGAATTCCGGCGGGAGATTCCGTGAGATGGTAACACGTACATATTTCCTGGAGGGGATGCGATCAGTGGGATCTTTTCCAGTTGGAAGAATGATTCGTGATCTTCAGAAGAAATCCATCAGAACTAAAAAGATGACGAATTAATGAAATCACTCCAATATAAAATGTATCACCATTTATTATTAATGACACGTGCCATGCCATCGCATTGTCCCCCCCCCCCCCCCCATCTGGATCACACCACCTAGTCAGAGGAACCATTTTATTACCAACATGTAAAAATAAAACCTCTTTTGGTTGTCTATTTTTACAATCACATCTCCCGATACCAATGTATGTGCGTCTCTCTCTTTGAATGGAGGTATAATGCGGCTGAATCTTTCTACCTGTAACTGAACAAATACAAAGTGTTTGCTTTTAGAGTGAACGGTGTTCCACATGAGGAACGGAAACAATGTTATGTGTGTCGGGCTCTTTGTATGGAGAGGTGGGTGGCTCTTAGAAGAGCCTTTGTTGTGTTGGGTAATGGAGGGGAATGATCGGGATTACTTGGATTTGGTGGCCTTGTGGCTCTCGGTCTTCTTGGGCAGCAGCACGGCCTGGATGTTGGGCAGGACTCCTCCCTGGGCGATGGTGACGCCGCCCAGCAGCTTGTTGAGCTCCTCGTCGTTGCGGACAGCCAGCTGGAGGTGCCGGGGGATGATGCGGGTCTTCTTGTTGTCGCGGGCGGCGTTGCCGGCCAACTCCAGGATCTCAGCCGTCAGATACTCGAGGACGGCGGCCAGATACACGGGAGCACCGGCCCCGACTCGCTCGGCATAGTTGCCCTTTCTGAGCAGACGGTGAACACGACCGACTGGGAACTGCAGACCGGCCCGGGATGACCGGGTCTTTGCCTTAGCCCGAACCTTGCCTCCTTGTTTGCCGCGTCCTGACATTGTACGTAGATGATCGGGTTACTCAATGGAGAATATCACTCCACAGGTCACTCCCCTTCATTTATACACTCAATGCTCTGACGTCACACGCTGCGATTGGTCACGTTTGAATCCAGCCAATAGCTACAAGACTTGTCTCTAGACCAATCTGTAATAGAGGGTATGAAGCCATGGCGTCACTCTCCATCACATGACTGAATCTTCCAATAGAAGAGTGAGGAGGGGTGTGGACTCATTTGCATAGGACGCCTATATAAACAGCACACGAGGGCGGCTCCAGCACACTTTCCCTTTGTTGATCGGAGAATATATCATAGTGCTAATCATGCCTGAACCAGCCAAGTCCGCCCCGGCGCCCAAGAAGGGTTCCAAGAAAGCCGTGACCAAGAGCCAAAAGAAGGACGGCAAGAAGCGGAGAAAGAGCAGGAAGGAGAGTTATGCCATCTACGTGTACAAGGTGCTCAAGCAGGTCCACCCCGACACCGGCATCTCCTCCAAGGCCATGGGCATCATGAACTCCTTCGTCAATGACATCTTCGAGCGCATCGCCGGAGAATCTTCCCGCCTGGCTCATTACAACAAGCGCCGCACCATCACCTCCCGGGAGATCCAGACCGCCGTCCGCCTCCTCCTGCCCGGAGAGCTGGCCAAGCACGCCGTCTCCGAGGGCACCAAGGCCGTCACCAAGTACACCAGCGCCAAGTAATCCCCCATCATCATCATCCCAACACAAGACACAAAGGCTCTTCTAAGAGCCACCCACCATTTCCATCAATGAGCTGTCATCACATTGTATCAATTCGAGATTCTAAACATTCGTGAAAAATAAACGAATTATATGATATCAATCATGTGTGTACAATCTGATGGAGTTAATACATTTGTGGATGTATTGGAATGAATCCATCCGAATACCAGCTAGTCTTCCACATTCCCTTTATTGAGGAATTCCAGAAGGTTTTGTTTTGTTTCCACCACTTAGTCCCGTTCTGTAGAATGGATATCTGGAAGATCTAATTTATACATGACTATTGTCGGCTAGTGGGAACAAAAGCCATCCAATATCTTTACCGTGTAAAAGGCTTGCATTTTATCACCACTAGGTGTCAGTGTTGGTCAGGGAATACATGGGAGTTTTTATATTACACATCTATAATATCTTCTTTTCATTGCATCATTTTTGACCGATAAGCTTGTTTTCCGATTTATAAACTATCTTAAACGTTTCACAAATCGTGCTAATGTCTGGAGACACATACACATACAGGGAAATGCTTACATATTAGGAATAGTTCATCTGCTCAGAATTCTTACCAATAGATCCCCTTGTGATGCATTTTTGTTAAACAGAATCAACTTTTGGTATGGGAGTCCGAATATAATACATATATACACAATCACCGGCTCACCTTATATTGTGCACACATGATCCATTCTCAATGTTTCTGATTCCTTACACTGAGGAAATGAGTTTCTAATCTTTGATTTTGAACATATTAGATTGTAAGCTCCATTAGTAGGACCCTCGTATGTCGTATGACCCCCACTGTCAGCTTTTGTCGTATTTTAAAGAGCTGTGCAAATTGTTGGCGCTATATAAATCCTATATATAGTAATACAATTGTGTGTTGATGTAGTACACCAGCGCCAAGCAAATCCCCAACAGGACACACGTGCTCTTCTAAGAGCCACCCGTGTACTACATATCAGAGCGGTCATCTCCTGATGTTGACATGATATCATGAGAATTATAGGTCAAATAATGTTTTTGGTGTATTGTTTGACAAATAAAACCTTAATGTAAATTAATAGGATTGGTTATGGCATTTAGATGTCGCCCTGTGTCCATTCCCTCAAATCCCCCGGTAGGAATTAGCGGCACACCGATTTTAATGTTTATATGGGGAATAGATTGAAAGGGGGATGTAAATCCAGCAATAGGTGTTCACGATGTAATGCTGATCCACATGGACCATCTAGAAATAATGATGCACCATCCCAGATCTGTCTAATCGGCGATCTTTCCCGCTATGTTAGTACATAATTGTACTGGATAGAACAAGCTGTACCAGTCACCTTTCTACCTGTTATTCACAAAGAACGGAATAATCCGATCAGTGAGATCGGAGGAGGATTTTCTGTCATCTCATTTACTATATTATGGTGACAATCAGTCCAATGTCAGAGCTCCTAATTCTTACACATTGTATGATGTGGAGGGAATTCCCCTCCCCCACACAAAGAAGGCAATTATACTAACAGATAACGGGCAGATTTTGGCGGGCATTTTAAAAATGCCGCTTTTTTTTAAGTAAACCAATCATGAAAAGGGGTGTGAGTTAGTTCTCCAATCAGAAGACAGTGATGTGTATAAATAGACGCCGCACAGCCTGTATTCTCTCATACTCGTGTTTCATCAACCATGGCAAGAACCAAGCAGACCGCTCGTAAGTCCACCGGAGGGAAAGCTCCCCGCAAGCAGCTGGCCACCAAAGCCGCCCGTAAGAGCGCCCCGGCCACCGGCGGAGTCAAGAAGCCTCACCGTTACAGGCCCGGCACCGTCGCTCTCCGAGAGATCCGACGCTACCAGAAGTCCACGGAGCTGCTCATCCGCAAGCTGCCCTTCCAGCGCCTCGTCCGAGAGATCGCCCAGGACTTCAAGACCGACCTGCGCTTCCAGAGCTCCGCCGTCATGGCTCTGCAGGAGGCCTCCGAGGCTTATCTCGTCGGACTCTTCGAGGACACCAACCTCTGCGCCATCCACGCCAAGAGGGTCACCATCATGCCCAAAGACATACAGCTGGCACGCCGCATCCGTGGAGAGAGGGCATAATACACTCCGCCGACATCCTCATCACCCCCCCCCCCCCCCTACACTCAAAAACAAAGGCTCTTCTCAGAGCCACCACATCCTCCTCACAAAGAGCTCCATACCGTCTCCTCACCACTACTACATCATACAAATACTTCCTCTACACCTCCCATTACATGTATTTAATTATTTTTATTGTATTTTCTACTCGCTTCATTCCTTATTCTAAGAGAATGTCTGTGTCAGGTAGAAATAGGAGTGTTTGGAGGATCGCTCACATGACTTTATTCTTCTCTGCACTCATCTCTAACATTCCTAAAACAATTACAAAGTAACAATTCAAACTTCTCTCTAGGAAGGAGATTTTTTTTTTTTTTTTCTCGCGCCGCTCTGTTCCCAGCATACTACAATGTAACCATATGTAGCAAAGGAAGAAAACAAAACAAGTTCCTAGAAAGTTCCTGTTCATATCTCTGTACTTGGAAAGAAAACCTGTTCAAGATAAATAAAAACACACCACTCCCCCTCCTGTAAAGAGATTCTGGGATCAGCTATTTCTCAGCTCGGGTGTATGAATGATACAGCTGACTAATCTCACACTCAATATTCATTCTTCTGCTCCATGAAGAAGATACTTTTTTTTTTCTACCACAGGAATCTCTCCTCTCCTATTCTCCAATCTTCCCTCTCACACGCACAGGTGACATTGTTACACCTTCCCATCAGCACATCTTACACTCTCTTCACATTATCTACAGAAGCCTATCATTGGCACCCTGTAGCGAGTTGTACATTTCTCATTCCAAGCATTTTTATTAATGTAAGCCATCACCCGATAGTGATCAGTACTGTGATTGCACAACACCATCCTCCGCAAACTGTACAGCGATGAGATGTCGGCGGGCAATTTCAAAATATCCTGATCAGCCAATCACAGCCACTCGTGGTTCACATGTTAGCGGAAAAGACAATTTATGTCATTTTATGGGGAGATTTCTAAAAGCGGAACCGTGAAATAAAATTGCATTCCAAATGTAACATCGGGGCTGCTAATCATCGTCATATTATTTTGGGGTGACAAAATGGAATTCTATGACAGCGAAGAGTCCCTTCTCCGCATAACACAATGTTTTTGTTGCTGATCATTCCAACATGCCCGATCAGTACATCGATTTCCCTTATACCGATCACATGAAATATGGAAGATCCTGAACGACCATCTATAATACCCCCCTCCCCAGATACCAGACAGTGGGCGGGGATTTCCAGGGCTCCGATCTGCGAGTGAAACGGATCGTTTCAGGGGCCCAGAAAACTTTTTATACCAGGAGGGATCTCTAGTAATCCTTTGTGCGATTTATCATATCAGAGATTCTCTGCAAGGGACACATGTACAATGTGGGATGGAAACGTGTGATCTCATCTAGACTGTGTGCAAAGTCTATATGGCCCCTGGTGGGTATGTGTGGCTCTGTTAGGAGGAGGTGGGTGGCTCTGAGAAGAGCCTTTGGGGGGTGGAGATGAGGGGGGTGTCTGGCTATTGCTATCTTTATTTCTTCTTCGGAGCGGCCTTCTTGGGCTTGGCTGCTGTCTTGGGTTTAGCCACCTTCTTAGCCGGACTTTTGGCGGCTTTTTTCGGCTTGGCTGCAGCTTTGGGCTTCTTGGGGCTCTTTGTCGCCTTCTTGGCGGGAGAAGCTGCAGGCTTTGCCGGTTTCTTGGCGGCCTTCTTGGGGCTCTTCGCGACCTTCTTGGGGCTCTTGGCCGCTTTGCTGGGGGCTTTCTTCTTGGGGGACTTGGCCGGCTTCTTGGCTGCCGCAGGTTTCTTGGGCTTGGCCGCAGCCGATGGCTTCTTGTTGGCGATTTTCTTGGCCTTGTCGCCCTCTTGCTGCTTCTTGTTGATCTTGAAGGATCCGGAGGCGCCATGTCCTTTGACCTGGACGAGGCTGCCCTTAGTCACCAGCCCCCTGATGCCGGCCTTGAGGCGGCTGTTGTTCTTCTCCACATCGTATCCTCCGGCGGACAGGACCTTCTTGAGGGCGGCCAGGGAGACCCCGCTGCGCTCTTTGGAAGCGGCCACTGCTTGGAGGAGGAGCTCGGACACGCTGGGACCGGACGGCTTCTTGCTGCCTTTCTTGGCTCCTCCGGCTGCTGCCTTCTTAGCCGGCTTCTTCTTGGCGGCGGGCTCCGCTGGAGGAGCGGCGGCTGGGGCGCTTTCAGTCTCAGTCATGATTCTGCAAAAGTACAAATACTAGATACAATTGGTTGCGTCGCTCTGGCTTATATAAAGACGTTCTGCACTGCTATTGGTTGGTACAAAGCTTTGGTCTGTACTGCTATTGGTCGCACATACGACACGCCCACTCACTGTCACTCCTGAGTTGGTGAATCTTCTCTCTCTTGTTGTGTTTCCCAGGCAAAGAGAAAAACGATTTTATTCCCAAATAAAACCATGTCCGATCGTCATCGGGGACCCGATCTGCTCACTGGACTGTCACTTATCGGGGGTCACTTACAGCTGCCGGGAGCTGCTGAGGAGGCTGAACACAGAGGCTGCAAACACAGCCATCCTCCCGAGTGTGTGTCCCATTCTTCCTCCTATCTTCTTTTCTACACAAATTCTACACAGAAAACAATCTTCTGACATCTCCCACTAGAATGATCTTCACATTAGATGAGTGGAGAGTGACCATCAGGAAACATTTCCCCCTAATACAGAACTCTGCTCATCTATAGCTGAGTAGAAGGAGCCTGGAACAAAAACACGAGCCGGTGACAGGAGATCCCCCTTGTGTGATGTGATGGCAGATATTGTTATACATACAAGACTCAGCTGATTACACAATGTCATGTTTGATGTTCTATATATTATTATCTGGTCACTATGATACATATAGTGTTATCCAGATACTTTGAGTACGTTTATCCATCGGTGTTACCACACAGCTATATGGTCTAATCAGGGATCGTGTTTGCGTTGTATCATCTATCTAGAATGTATTGTTTCGGTGATCAGAGAGCCAATCCATCAATGTTGGATGAGATCATTTATTTCTAGGCAAGAGATCATTTATTTCTAGGCAATAATAATAATAAAAAAAAAAAAAAAAGAGAAGCATACTCACCACGAACCTAATTTTACTTGAATGGACATTTTTTTCAGGACAGGCTTTCGGAGTGTTCCCTTCCTCTCAAAACCAAAACAAACTAAAAGTAAAGGGAAAACACCAAAAGTTTGAACCTGAGGATTTAAATATTAGACTCTCTTTAGCCCATTTTCAACTCCCCCCCTGTATCCCAGTTAGATTAGCATCTCTTCTCTGCATCCTCAATATCTCCTCTCCTCTGTATCCCCCAGAGCACCGATCTACCAGTGTGGATGAATTCCAGCTAATCCTGAAAATATACAGCACTAAAAACGTTCACTGATCTAATGATCCCAAGCCCATGACAAGTACATGGATCTCATAATACAATACATCTCCAGAAACCCAAATATGAATTCTAAATATAGTGCTAGATAACCACTAGATTATTCAGGGGAAGGAAAACAAAATAATAATAGATAGATAGATAGATAGATATCCAACAAATTCACACACGATGTCCAGCCTCTTCCCCCAACTTTATTCTGACTTATACTCAATAAATAGCACACCGCTCCTTCCTATCACTAATAACAGCGCCCCACCGTATGTACAAAAGCACCGCTCCTCTACATCCCGAATAGCACCTCTCATCTCTATGCTAATTAGCAGGACTCTCCATAAATAGGACCTGTCACCTGAGCGATACTATCACATAGGGGGAGGGGAGACATTGGGGATGAAAACACCGCCAATATCTCCATAAAGAGGAACTAGCCATCCACCTGGGACACCTTGCAGTTGCTCTGTGTTCCGTATTTGCGGTATACAAACATCACGCATGAACCATTGTTATGTTATGCAAGTCCTGTAAGTTGTTTTATACCAGGGAGGGGCCTGGAAATGTTCCTCTGGAGATTTACTCTGATCACTGACAATATTCAATAAAAAGGAATAATACAAACAGCTCCCACTCTATTCCAAATAAAGGTGACCTGGCGGTGAAAGGATACATGACATCTGTACTGAGATCGGAGAAGAGATACAATGTGATTCATTGTAACTTTTCCCTTCCTAATTCCCGAGATGTGTTTACAATGTAGACTTTGGTAGCTGAACCAAAACAATATCTGGGGACCTAGTGAATTGGAAACACAAGCAGCCATTTGTGAAGAGGGCATATACTTGTCTGTAGAAATGTGTGGGTATAGCAGTGGGTAAAGCTTGAAGTAAATATAAAACTGTTGATAATATGGTCATTTTGATAATAATACATTGGCCAGATCAAGAATGTAGCCCACAAGATTACTTTTTTTTATTTTTTATTTTTTTAACTTGATTGTGCTCCCTGTCCTCTCCACTACACAACAAGGATAGCTATCACAGCCCTTTTCAGCTACAGAAATTATGACTGAAATTAAAGGGGTTGTAAAGGACCACCCCCCCCCCCCCTCCAAATAGCTTTATTTACCTTAGTGCAGTCCCCCTTCACTTACCTCATGATGCTTTTAAATATCCTTATTTCCTCAGAGAATTTCTACTTGCACTTAGTGTACTGTGTCCTTTGTACAGTGTGCACCTAAAGCTATCTGTATACATTTGCATTACATTTTCAGTTAGTGCATGGTGTCCTTTGCACAGTGTGCAACTAAAGCTAACTGAAGACAATTCTTGGTGTCCTCTTACTAATAATACTACAGGCAGGAAGTTGATTCTGCTAGCTGCAGTATAATATATACACACATCCCAGCTATGTGCTGCTACATCTGTCTGCAGGCCAATAGTATGTCTGGAAGGAGAACAAGGAGAGGCAGACAGTCACACGATGATTAAAGAGGGCAAGGAGGGGCGGGCGTGGCCGGACCTAGCTAAGAGATGGACGCCTAAGCTCCGAGCTCCTGCCGCCTCGGACCGAACTATAACAATAAGCAGAGATTTTGGATCCTCACCCTCATCCTGACGATGGGAACTGCCTCCAGACACTCGTCGGCTTCACGTTCCCATTCACCGAGGGAAAAGACCGGCGCATTGAGCCAACACATACTAGGATAACTGAACTGTCCGACCGAATAAAACGACTCGAGAATGCCCACAAACTCACCTTAGCGACCAAAACATACTCTGACCTCCTGACAGCTAGGGAAGAACTGCTAGAAGAACTCCAAACAGCCTTAAAGCGTAAACTCACAAATTATTCTTCAAGTTCGGAAATACAGCCGGGAAACTGTTGGCGTCGGCCTTACAAAAGAAAAAAAACTAGTTATACTATTCATTCCATTACTCCTCCGTCGGGGACACCCGTCACCAGAACTGACCGTATTGCCCATGAATTTGTAAACTATGGGCCAGATTCAGAAAGACTTGCGCTGGAGTATATCGATATGCGCCGCGTAACTGTAAAGATGTGCCGTTGTATCTATGCGGCCGTACCCACCAAACTAGATGCTAGAAAACAGGCTTTTTCCGACCGGCTTAACTTTCCTTCGCCAGAGTATCGTAAGCGCATATTTTCGCTTGGCGCATCCGTCGCGCCTATTGATTTCCCATTCAAATATGCAAATGAGGGAGATTTCCCGATTTGCGAACGGATTAGCACCAGACGCTGGCTACATGTGCCGCGCGTATGTCGGTATGTCGTCCGTCTGTCGCAAAGTTATTCCTACAAATACCTGCTGTATCTTTACTCCTGACGGCCACAGGTCAGCAGGAGAGCAGCTACAGGAGCAGCGTTACCGACGGAAATAGCAAGCTGAACAACCACACTTGCAAGGACAACACCTCCGTGTGCCAACATGCCAGGGGCAGCCGTGGTCCTAGCACTACTAATGGGTCCCCCGGTACGGAGGAGGCGGGCACGTGAGAGGATATACCGCATGCGCATGAGCCTCTTTGGCATGGGTGATGAGGAGGTATATCGCCTCTTCAGATTCAGCCCAGATGCAATCCTTGAACTAACCACAACCCTGCAGGATGACATCACCAGCAAGACACACCGCTCACTAGCAGTGCAGCCACTGGTGAAGGTCCTGGCAACACTTCATAGTGGATCATTCCAGCGTACAAGTGGAGTGGTGGCTGGGATGTCACAATCCTCCATGAGCAGATGTGTGCACCAGGTTATCCCTGCAATCCTCAGACGCATGTCCCACCACATCATCAGACCCACCACTGAGGACCTGCGGCTGAAGGCAATGACAGATTTCTACAGCATTGCCAGATTCCCACGCACCGTGGGGGCCATTGATTGCACACATGTGGCCCTACAGCCCCCAGTGCCACAGAGCACATATACCGCAATCGGAAGCATTGACATTCCATCAACGTACAGGTGATAGCCGATGCCCAACGCCTCATATGGCACGTCCGTGCCAAACATCCCGGATCCAGCCATGACAGCTTCATATACAATCAGAGCCCCATTCCAATGGAATTCAAACAGAACATGTATGGGGACAGCTGGCTGGTTGGTGAGTGACATGGGTGGCAGGCATGACTGTGCCCCCCCATGATGCTGACATCACAAGGGGCACATGCATGACTAACATCCTCCTGTCTTTTCCCTTACAGGTGACTCTGCATATTCACTGGGACCCCATCTAATGACTCCTTTCTGGAACCCCCAAACTAGAGGAGATAGAAGATACAATGCGGCACATATCAAAACTCGTGCAGTGGTGGAGCAAACATATGGGCTCCTAAAGTCCCGTTTCCGCTGCCTGGATAAGTCTGGGGGGGGGCCCTATTGTATTCCCCTACCTTTGTGTGTCAGATCATCGGTGCATGTTGCATTCTGCACAACTTTGCCATGAGAAAGGGCCTGCAGATTGACATACGTGATGACCTGACCCCCCAACCAGACAGCCCCCCCCCCCCCCCTGCCAGAGGAGACCCATTCAGCTGATGGAAGAGCAGTCAGGAGGGTCCTCGCCGTAGGCATCTTTGGACACTAAACAAAAACATTTATCACACGGACAATGCACGCATGCACACCACTGATGTCCCTAGATCACACACACCACATGCACATCACATTGGATTAGCCCAAGTCCAACATGCAGGACTTGGGAGCAGCAACGCCACGTCAAGGCCCCAATGGTGTCGCTGTCCATTCATACACCATTCACACGTCATTCACACAGCCGTGGGGATAACTTCTCCCCAACGGCCGAGGGTGACACCCCTTACTGGCAGGAGTGCCACCCCCTCACATTCACACACCATTCACACTGTCCCCTGCACTACTGACCGTGTGCATTTAAACTCAAAATAAAAAGCTCATTACCTGAGCAACATTAAAAAAAAAAAAAAAGGACTTCCGGGTCAGGCGCCTCATGGGGAAGCTGTGATCTCCTCAGCTCCCGCTATCCCCGCCACGAATCTGCCTTTGAAATCCAGCCCCGCCACGCATCCCCCCGGCAGACACCCCACTTACCTCCCCCTTGCCAGCGGTCAACTCCAAAACCAGAAAATGGACTGTTTTCTGGAGAAAGGCGGCCCGCGATTTTCGGCGGCTCAGCGCCAAATTGAGGCCGGGGATGCGGCCTTGTCATCCAGCGCGGCGACCGCAGCAGACGCACCTGACATGGAGGTAAGTGGCAGCCAGCCCTCTCCTCCACATCAGCCTACATCTCCATGCCAGCCCCCTCCAACACCACAGAGGGACAGCTCTGAAATCGAGCTCATAGCACAGGCTGTTGCAGCACTCCTGGCCCCCACCATTTCTGCCTCTGTGGAAAGGGCAGTCACTGCAGGCATGCAAGCCATCAAAAGGGAACTGAGTGAACACACTGCTCGCCTTAATGAGGCTGAAGAAAAACTTGCCAACTTAGAAGAAGATTTGTACAAGGCCCAGGGTTTTGAGGAGGCTCAAGATAAAACTAATCAATTTATTATGCAGAAATTAGAGGACTTGGAGAATAGAGCTAGAAGAGGGAATCTGCGTTTCGTTGGCGTTCCCGAATCACTGCAGTCCTCCTCCTTAGTGAATCTATGTTCTGATCGCATACCTCAGGCACTGGGCTTACCCAGACCTTGTACAGTTGAGAGGGCCCACCGCATAGGGGTTTACACCCCTGAACGTTCCTCTCCACGCACGATTATTGCCAAATATTTGAACTATGCTGATAAGGCCGCTATCCTTCAGAAATATCGCCAAGCTAGATCTCTCCAGATTGATGGGGTTAAAATCCTTGTGTTTGCTGATTACTCGATTGACGTCTCCAAAAAACGGAAAGCCTTCCAGCATGTATGCTCGACCCTCTTCCAACGTCAAATAAAGTTTACGCTGGCTTTCCCTGCTATTCTGCGCCTTAAGGCACCTAACGGGGACCAACTCACCTTTCAAGACCCCTCGGAGGCTGAAAAATTCCTGCGCACAGATCTACATTCTTCCTCTCAAGCTAAAGCGGCTCCACTCTCCAGATCGCTGGAGCAACGCAGCCCTCGCAAAGACTCCCCCAAACGCCTCAGACCCTCGGGCCCGCAAGCCCTCCATGCTCCTCATTGACTCTGGTATCGTTCCCTTCCCCAATGTGGTGACTCTATGTTCCACCTTGATCTTGCTATCCCTTGGTATGATTATATCGCTCATACACGTGCCTTTGTGGTGAGATGTGTTTTATTTGATCTAATCTAAGTCTTATTTCTCATACACATTAAGTCATATGTGCTTACTGCTAAGTTGACCGTGGACACCCAGCTCCTGTCCTGCTCACCCCCCCTGCCGGTGGGCGTCATCCGCCACACTGTGTTCCTATACCTAAGAGGCGGTAGTTTACTTCTGCCAGAGGTTTAGGGGTAGGGAGCTGGCCTCTACTGGGTCCCCATGAGGAAAAAAGCGAAGTCCTTTGTTCCTAATGTTTATCTTACCTATTTTGTTGGTTCTTATGGTTATGATGTTGTTCCTTCTTGTGTGATACCCTGCACCTTTCTCATCCCACATGGCCTCCATCGAACGCCCACATCCCCAAGCCTGACACATAACAGACCGCCCAGGATTTATGTATCCATTCCCTCACAAATGTCAGTCCCTTCATGCCTACCCCATACAGATACTACATCTGCATATTTTCATTTTCATCTACTTTACACCCCCCCATGAGAATAATCTCATGGAATGTGAGGGGGCTTCGATCCCCTATTAAACGACTCAAAATTTTGAGACATCTCAGGAGGCTAAAAACGGACATAGCCCTGCTCCAGGAAACTCACCTGACTCGGGCAGACTTTCACCGCATGCAAAAGCTGTGGGTGGGTTCAGTTTTAGGATCCGACGCAGTTGGCCGGAAGGCTGGGGTTCTCATTTTGATCCACAAACGCCTCGCTTGCAAAATACTCTCGACTACCACAGACGATCAGGGTAGATTTATCACTATTCATATCCAATTGGGTGAAAGGGATTTTTTGATTTCCAACGTCTACGCTCCCAACTCTCCCGGCAGACATTTTCTGGCTGAACTGTCTTCCAAACTCCTACAACAACCTCTCATACCACATTTTGTTGGAGGAGACTTCAACTCTACCCTGCACTTATTGGAGGACAGGTCCGCCACAAAAAAATTGTCTAAACCCACTTCAAACTCTGATCAAACTCAGTTAGCCTCTACCATGGAATCTCTCCATTTCACTGACCTGTGGCGACTTTCTCACCCCCTAGACAGAGAATTTACTTTCTACTCCAGCCCCCATAAGGTGTTCACGAGAATTGATTTTATTTTCGGCACTGACACGGTAATCCCTTGGATCTCAGAAACTGAAATACATGAAATAGCTATATCTGACCACGCTCCAATTTCTATTGACCTAAAAGACGTGACCTCTAACTCTCCTGCACATATGTGGCGATTCCCCTCATATCTTTACAAAAACACGGACTTCCAGTCTTATATTGACGGGGCCTGGGGGGAGTACGCCGAAGCGAACTCCGCCCACGTCTCTAACCCCAATCTGTTCTGGGATGCTGGAAAGGCTTATCTACGGGGCAGAATCATTTCTTATGCTTCTTCCTACAAAAAGCACTCCCTAGCCAGCTACAAGGCCGCCAGTCTCCGTCTTAAATCAGCACAACATGTCCTGGCTACTTCAGATTCCACTAGTAACAGGGAGGAATGGCGTAGCGCCAAAAATGCCTTTGACACTTGGGCTGATATTATGGAACTTACAAAAAGAGCCCATGTCGACGCACACCTTTACAAGTTCGGAAATAAATCGGGCAAGCTCCTAGCTAGACTATGTAAGGGCCCATACAAACCTACACATATACACTCCCTCAGGGACCCCTCGGGCTCCATTAAAAAGACACCGAAAGAGATTAATAAAATCATGCAGGAGTTTTACTCCTCCTTATACGCGAAAGACTCCATTGACCTCAGCACTGCCCACTGGTTTTTGAACAAAGCCAATCTCCCTGTAGTCACCCCTTCCCAACTTCAGACCCTAAACAAGCCCATATCCTCTTCGGAGGTTTCCTCAGCCATCAATCATACGGCCCTTGGTAAGGCCCCAGGCCCAGACGGCCTCTCCGGAGAATTCTGTAGGACTCTCCATGAGCCCCTCGTGCCAGTACTCCTTAATGTTTACAACCACATCTGGAACGGTGGACAATATCTCCCTTCAGGCAACCAAGCCATTGTAAAATTGATTTCGAAAAAAGGAAAGGACCCCCTAGAACCTGGCTCGTATAGACCCATCTCTCTCTTAAATTTAGATGTTAAAATTCTATCTAAAATTATTGCCACCAGACTCGCTACTATCATTCCCTCCTTAATTCATCCAGCACAGTCAGGTTTTGTACAGGGTAGGACAGCCTCACTTAATATCCGCAAGGTCCTTTTAGTATTAGACCATGCGATTCAACACAGGGGGGGGGATTATGCCATAGTCACTCTGGACGCGGAGAAAGCTTTTGACAATGTCAGCTTCGATTGGCTCAAGCTTGTTCTCTCGAAAATTGGCCTCGCAGGTCCCTTTTTCCATCTTATTTCATCAATGTACACTGCTCCCGCGGCCAGACTGGTAGCGGCGGATCTCCTCTCTGATGAATTCTGCCTTTTCAAAGGAACTAGGCAGGGATGCCCTCTATCACCGTTACTTTTTAATCTGGCACTAGAGCCTCTTTCCAGAGTTCTGAATTTCGAGGCTCCGCTACATGGAATTAGCCTGGGTGACCAGGAGCTGAGATCTGCCCTATTTGCAGATGATGTACTCGTATTCACCAGCAACCCTACCTTAGACATGTCCACTATTAAAAATCTTTTTGATAATTTCAGACTATGCTCAGGCTTACGTATTAACTATAGTAAGAGCGAGATTCTTCCACTAGGTCCTATTCCACACCCCCCCTGGGCTGCACACTCACCTTTCACCATAGCTAAATCCCACATCACCTACCTAGGTATCAAAATTGGTAAACTCCCTTCCTCTTTATACACATTGAACTACCCTCCTCTGATAGACAAAATCGTGCTGGAACTTGGGAACTGGAGGGATCTGCCTCTCTCGTTACTGGGAAGATGCCACCTCTTCAAAATGGTAAGCTTTGCGCGGCTCCTCTATCCTCTCCAAACAATTCCAATACTTTTAAAACATAAAGACGTTCAGATATTAAACAAAGCCACATCTAAATTTATCTGGAGACAGAGGAGACCCCGCATGGCCATGACTAAGCTGCATCTTCCCAGGGGCGAGGGTGGCGCTGGTTTGCCTAACATCAGGTTATATAACCTAGCTTGTTTGGTGAGGATAGGCCTTGACTGGATTCAAAAATCCTCTAGATACTCCAATTTTCTTCTTGAATCGGCAATGGCTCATCCCTATTCTTTAGTGGCACTTTTACATTCTCCTTGGAAATCTATTCGCCCAAACCTGCAACATAATCTTCTCCTGAGGGATACCGTCATAGCATGGAGAGAGACAAGAAAAAGCGAGAAACTCTGTCCTTTCTTATCCAGGCACACGCCTATTCAAGGGAATCCCTGTTTCTCCCCCGGTATGGATTGTAACGTCTATGACACATGGGCTGAGAAAGGAATCAACCACTTTTCCTCTCTATGTGACCTGGGCTCCGGCCAACCTCTGACCTTCTCAGCCATAGCCAGTAAATTTTCCTTACCGAAGGCCCACTTATTTTACTTCTGGCAATGCACTAACTATATACGTACCACCTGCAGGGAAGGAACCACCAGATTTAAAGCGTCCATTACTGATGGCCTGTTACAGTCGGGTTCTAACACTATCTCTTGTATCTATAAACCCTTTCTTCACAAGATTACCCCCCCCTTAACGTCCTCTTCTGTTACGCACTGGGGCAAAGACTTCCCCGATCCGGAACTTACCGACAAACTCTTGCAAGGCTACATCAAACTCACCAAATTGATACCCTGCGAACAGTGGAGAGAAACTCAGATGAAAATATTACATCGCGCACATATCCCTTTCCTCAAGGACATAACTAACCCCCAGTCTACTCTCTGTCCGCTCTGCAACCAGCCTAAACCAACTCTGACTCACCGCTTCTGGTCATGTTCATTCATTTCCTCCTTCTGGCAGCAAGTAATTTCAACAATAGTTTTTATTGAGTTTAACATTGTAAAGATTACACAAGTAGAATATATACCAGTTTTTTTGACAGGAGTGAATAAACAAAGTCATATACAGCAGTTAAGTCGTATTCAATTTTTAGCTAAGTATCGTGATACAGATATCAGATCAAAATGAGGGAGCATGTATAATTTATCGGACTTACATGGTACAAGGTGACAGTTAAGGTTAGAATCCTGAAGACCCGGGTGCGTTTGCGACCACCGGGTTCACAGAAATAGTACTGCGTTGGACCAGCTTGTCCATGGGCGCCACGTTTTGTGAGCATCCTCCAAGCGTCCCCTGCTAGATGCCAAAGTGAGTTCATAGTTGCAGTGTAAATTAATTAGCTCAATAGTGTTCTCTATCGACGGGGGCTTGGCAGATTTCCAGAGCCTGGTAATGCTCAGCCGAGCTGCCAGGAGGATATTGGTGGTTACGAGGCGCGAGTCAGCGGGTATTTGGTCTATATTGATGTTTAGTAGTGCCATCGATGGTGACGGGAGTATAGGACTGTTAGTGACGTCCGTTAGCATACTAAAGATGGCAGACCAATAATTGGCAATGGACGGGCAAGACCAGAAGATATGTAACATATCTCCCTTAGTGCCGGCGCATCTCCAACATGTGTCAGGGCTGTTCATACCAAACTTAGCTATTTTAGCTGGTGTGAGGTACCAGCGCAGGGAGATTTTTAGTGTGAGTTCCCACAGCGCCGCGTTTCGGGTAGCTTTGTAGATGGACCGAAGTGCAGACTGCCATTGGTCATCAGTGAGAGTTTGGCCCACGTCTATATCCCATTGGAGGTGGGGTTTGGCTTTGGAGAAGACCTGTTTTTGGCGAAAGATATTATAGAAAAGGGAAATTCCCTTCTTTTTCGAAGGGGAGGTAGTAAGGAATGACCACGTTGAAGGGGGAATAGGATAGCAAGGGTTGGGCACCTGGGATAGACAATGTCTGATTCTAAGGTAGGTAAAGACTTCCGAATGTGGCAGGCAGAATTTAGTTTGTAGCTGAGGGAACGTGAGTAGTGTTTGTCCACTAAATAGGTCTTGGACGTAGGATATACCATTGGTTGTCCAGCGTTTCAAGTCAAGGTCTGTAGTGCAGTGTTGAAGGCAGGTCAAAGGGAGAGGAGGATGGAATGGATGAGGATGGATTTCACCTTGCTGGACCAAAAATTTCCAGGCTGAGGTTGACGCTCTCATCGTGGGAGGGAGTGAGTTGGAGACCAACGTTCCGTGTGGCACACCCAGAATCCAGTCTCGGAGATTGTTATGTGTAACCAATGTGGATTCCAACTGTCCCCACAATGTGAGAGGGGACGGTTGGAACCAGTCTTTAAGCTGAGTGAGAATTGTAGCCCAGTAATACTCTTTGAAGTCTATGGACCCTGCCCCTCCGGCCTGTTTATGTTTGGTGAGCAGTTGCTTTGCGCAGCGAGGTTTCTTGCCTTGCCAAAGCAGTGTGTTCAGGGTAGTTTGTAGGGACTGGAAGTAGGATGCTGGGATAGGGATAGGGAGTGTGCGGAATAGATATAGTAGCTGCGGTAGGTGCATCATCTTAAATGCTGCGAGCCTACCGGACCATGATAGTTCGTGCTTGGCTAGGCTCATAATGTCTTTCTGGAGTTTATCGAGGAAGGGTTTGAAGTTGCTCCTAAATAAATGTTTGGTGGTGCTTGTCAATCGGATCCCCAGGTAGGAGATCTCGTGTTGTGCCCAGGTAAAGGGAAATTGTGTTTGCAATAGGTTTTTGGAAGTGGCGTCAAGACCCAGGTCTAGAATGTAGGATTTGTTGGCATTTATTTTGTAGTACGACACTTCGCTAAACCACTGGAGGGTTTTGTGTGCTTCACGAAGGGATATCGTTGGGTCAGTTAACATAAGAATGACGTCGTCTGCGAACAGACTGATTTTGTGAGAGGTAGAGCCTATTCGAAAACCAGAGATTCGTGGATTCTGCCTAATGTGTTCCGCTAGTGGTTCTATGAGTAGGTTAAAGATCAGCGGCGACATCGGGCAGCCCTGCCTGGTGCCGTTTGTTATGTTGAATGGCTGGGAGAACATGTCGGCTGAGAAAACTCGTGCAGATGGGGATGTATAAAGTGCAAGAACAGCGGTGAGTATGTGTCCCTGAAAACCAAACTTCTCAAGCACCCTACGTAGGTAGCCCCAGTGAATCCTGTCAAACGCCTTCTCCGCATCCAAGGCTAGGAGCAGAGAAGGCGTTCCACTGGACTCGGCGTAGTGGAGAATGTCAATCACCCTCCTCGTGGCGTCCGACGCCTGTCTGCCAGTTGTAAATCCAGATTGGTCCCTATGGATCAATGTGGGCATGATATTGACTAGTCTAGTGGCAATCGTTTTTGCGTATATTTTTAGGTCTAGGTTGAGGAGCGATATTGGGCGAAAGTTTTGGGGTATTATTGGATCTTTACCCGGTTTAGGCAGTGTGACCACCAAAGCTTGTAAAGATTCTGTTGGGAATTTGGAGGAGGCAGCCGCGGTGTTATATACCTCAGTTAGGGTGGGCGCTAAATGTTGGGCGAATTGTTTATAGTATTCCCCAGTAAGCCCGTCTGGGCCAGGGGATTTACCCAGTGGCAAAGATTTGATGGTTGTCAAAATTTCAGATGTGGAAAAGGGTTCATTCAATCGGGCTAATTGGTCTGCTGAGAGGGATGGGAGAGTGACATGGTTAAGGAAATTGTCTATGTCGGTCTGGGAAGGTTGGTGTGTGTTACGGTCGTTGTGGAGGTTGTATAGGTCTCCATAGTACGTGCTGAAAGCGTCTGCTATGTCTTGGGGATTTGTAAGTTTTGCGTTGGTATGTGGATGAAAAAGGTGGTTAATCTTACTTTTGGCTTTCCTGCCTTTGATACGCTGAGCCAGTGCTTTACCCGCTTTATTGGCTGTGGAGTAAGTAGCTGTTTTCCATTTCCTTTGGTGGTGTTCAAAGGATTGGAGGAGAAGGAGTCTCAGCTCCTGGCGCAGGGAGAGAATGTGAGCGGTCCTAATCGGGTCCGGAGCGGACTTGTTGAGTCTCTCGGAAGCGTCTATTTGCGATGTAAGAGTGTCTATCTTTAGGGATCTATGTTTTTTATGAGAGGAGCTTAGTTTGATCAGAATTCCCCTTATGAACGCCTTATGCGCGTTCCATACCACGCCTGGATCGGACACCGAGCCTACATTAGTTTCAAAATATTCTGACAGATGGTCAGAGATTGTTGGTGAAAAGGAAGGGTGTTGTATGATGTAGTTGTTGGCTCGCCATAAAAATGCGGGCCTAGTTGTAGGGGAATCAGAAATTGTGATGGAGATAGGGGCATGGTCCGACCAGGTCGTGGTATGGATCACAGATGCGCTGACAGATTGCAGGAGCCATTTGTCAGTGAGAAACATGTCAATACGTGAATACGTTTTGTGAAGGGGAGAGAGATGCGTGTAATCACGTTCAGAGCCGTGGTAGCACCTCCAAACGTCAAACAGGTCATGTGTGGTCATAAATTGTTTTAGGGGGGATTCCCTGCGTTTCGAGGCAGAGGTGGAGTCTAAAGACATTTCCGGGACTAGATTGAAATCGCCACATACAATCAAGCGTCCTTGCTTGACGGAGTGTACAACTTTCATTACTTTTCGGAGGAAACTGACCTGCCTGACGTTGGGAGCATAAATGCTAGCCAGGGTGAATTTCATATCATTTACAGTACATACAAGAACAATATATCTCCCTTCCGGGTCTGTTACCACATGGTGCAGGAGGAATTTGACAGTGTCCCTGACCGCTATGAGCACTCCTCTCTTTTTGGAGGAGAAGGGTGCCGCAAAGATGTGGGGAAAGTGCCTGTTGGTACACACAGGTGCACCAGTGCTCATGAGGTGTGTTTCTTGAACACATAGAATGTCGCAGTTCAGGTGTAGAGCGGTCTTCCATAGTGAGTGTCTTTTTGCCGGGTGGTTGAGCCCGTTAGCGTTAAGAGATAGGATCGTGGTCGCCATTGGAGGTCAGGGATCGGGTGGGAATTGGGATAAAGAGTCACTTACAGTTAGAAGAGCCGGGTAGGTTGTTCTGCGTGAGGGAGATGAGGATGTTGCTGAGAGGATCGTTGGTCAAAGATCTGTACCGTGCAAGTCACTGCGCAGGCGATGGATGTGCTGTAGCAAAAGATCAAATAACAGAAACTAATCAAGCAAAAAAAAACTGGTAAGTAACCGGTAGTAACAAGGTATACAGTTCACAGTGGCGGTGCCACCTAGAGATTCAAGAAGCGGAGTGTAGGGACAAGGTGTCCAGCTAAACCGCTGGGTGGGGGAACAAGTGTCACAAGGCTAATGCTTCAAAACTAAAGCCCGTAGGCGAGAGAGTCAACTGTAAAAATAAGAAAAAAAAGAAAGAAAAGAACAGGTAGAAAGCTGGATGCCAGGGAGAGCCTCTGTTGCGTAGATGTAGATAGGAATGCCCAGAATCTTCAGGTCATCTGCTCCGGACCATCCTCCTGGGCAGCGGGGCGGCGTTGAGTGGGTCTGGATCTGCGTTGAGCTTGAGGAGCTGAGGTGTCCTGAGGCAAGTCAGGTAGAATACCCCAAGAGTGGAGCAGTCGCAATCCTTTCTGCAGGTCCTGGATCACATGCGAGGTACCATTCTTCGTCACCAGTAGAGTGGCCGGGTAGCGCCATTTGTACTGGACCTTGTTGTTGTGGAGACCCTTGGTGATTGGGCTAAGCTGTCGTCTGAGTTGGAGGGTGTATTTGGAGAGGTCAGGGAAGAGCAGGACCCCCTCAAATGGATGTTGCAGCGACGGTCCTCCTCTGGCGGCTATGAGTAGCTGTTCCTTGATGTGAAAGAAGTGGATTCTCATCAGGACGTCTCTCGGGACCGAGGCAGCTAGATGTGAGGGCTTAGCGATGCGGTGGATCCTATCAATTATAAGATCCCTAGGCGAGGCATCAGGCAATATTGTGTGCAGAAGTTCCTTAGCATATTTGGGAAGGTCAGCTGGCGGGATGGATTCAGGGACCCCCCTAAGTTTCAGGTTATTTCTCCTGGATCTATCTTCTAAATCGGCCAGCTTGGCCCTCATCCATTTCTGTTCCATCTGTACCTCCTCATAGGTGTCTACCAGTTCATTTACTGTGGTTGTACAATCCCCCATGCTATTTTCCAGGTGTGTGACTCTGCCATCTATCAACTGCAGGTCTGTGGTGAATTTAGAGAGTACTGAGGACAGATCTGTCATTAGGGAGGACTGAAGGGATAACAGCATGTCTTTCAGCGTGGTATCCACCACTGGCTGGCCTGTTGTAGGGAAGGAGGCCATGGATGAGTGCAGGGCCTGGTTCGCCGGGAGTAGGCCGCAAGCCGGGGCCTCGATTTGCGGGGACGTCCGCGGCGCGATGCGATCGGTGCGGAGGCGCGCCTTTGCCGGGCTTCCCGTTATCGGGTTATCCCCCGTTTTAGGTGGGGGAGGTGAGGAGGGACATAGGGAGTCTTGTGTGCCCAGGATTTGAGTATAGTTGTCCGATCGGGCCCCTAGCGCTGCGGCGCTGCCGGCGCCATCTTGACTAACCTGGCCTGTGTAGTGAAAGAAGGCCGTCAACTTCTGTGGATGGTGGTCGGTCTTCCTCTTCCCAGACATCCTTGGTAAGTGTCTGTTGGGTCTCAGGAGGATCTCAGGAGTGTGGATGGGTGGGAACGTCTTCCAAAACGGGCTTCAAGTGCTCCGGTTCTCTCCCTGGCAGACGAGCTCAGGCATTAAGCAGCCATCTCCTTTGCTGGCCAGCCACGCCCCTCGGCAGCAAGTAATTTCCTTCATCAAGGGAGTCACACTACTGCACCTCCCCAAAGACCCCCTACTTCTGATCTTTGGCTACTGGGACAAGCAGCTCTTAACCTGGTCTTCCAACTCTGACCGGCGTCACAAAGAATGGATCCTTATCACCCTATTTGCAGCAAGAAGAGCAATCCTGAAGCACTGGATTACCACTTCCTCCCCTACGATATCTCTCGTTAAGCAAGAACTCCACATGCAGCTCCACAAGGAAAAAATCACAACAGATTTCAACAATACGGGAGCAAAGCAACGTTTCCTCTCAAGATGGGGAGCATTCATGGCTGCTACAAATCAGGCAGACCCACACAAATCCCTCCACACTCTTTTTGTTTACTACAAAAGTCGCTCGACGGGTCCAGACAAAGAACCCTTAGCCTGATCTTCCTGGGTTTTTCCCCCCCCCCCACCTCCATACCTTCTCAATCATTCCTTCGGTTCAGGCTCGCTACTCACGATCAAGTAATCTTCTTATTGTGGTGTGACTTATTGATCAATTTATTACTATTGTATTTACGATGGAAATGGATGCAGGTTTTTATTTTCTCCCCCCCCCCCCCCCCTGTTCACCCCCCTTTTTTTTCTCTCTCTTTCATTTTCTTTACTCTAATCTACTTTCACCTTTATCCTCCTTGATTCTTTTTTCTCTGACTATACCTAGCTAACTTAGGGATCCATCCAGTTCCCGTTCTTTTAGTTGTACCGACTACATATGTCTCTGGTTATTATTGGATCCTTGTGTATATGCCTTTACAGATTGTAAAAATATTCTTTTTGGCGACGTGGAGGGACCTCCCGTTGCGTGAAATTATTTCCATTGTATGTTGGATTTTGTCAATAAATTCTTTTGAAAAAAAAAAAAAAAAAAAAAAATAAAAAAAAAAGCTCATAACCTGAGCAACATTAAAATAAAATAAAAAGCTCATAACCTGAGCAACATTAAAAAAACAAACAAAAAAAAACTCATAACCTGAGCCGATAATAAAAATAAATAATAACAAAAAAAGCCCTCATCTGGGCTGACCGTGGCTCCTTCTGGTGGGCCCTCTCTGGCTCCTCAGTTGCCTGGAGGGAGTGGGTGGGGGTGGGGGGGCTTCTGGAGGTGGCTGATCCCCGGGTGTGCCACTCCTGGCAGGTGTGGCCTGCATGCCCTCCGAGGCCATGGCTATCCGGCCGAGGTAGGAATTTGTGTGGGCCTGCATCCTCAGCTGCCGGGTCACTTGGTAATGTTGTGCCCGCTGCCTCTGCCTCCCCTGGTCCCGGACGGCTGCAGTGAGATGCCGAAGATCAGCCTGCACCTCCCCCAGGCTGGTCACCACTCCAGTGCAGTTGCAGCTGACATCCTGCACTGCGTTGGACATCTGGGCCACGGAGCCCAGGCTGTCAGCTACCCGGTCCAGGTGCCCAACAATCTCCCCCATCTGCTGGGTCTGCCTGGCCTGGTCCCTTGCCATTTGGTCATGGACCACATCAGACACCCCCTGGTCTTCCGGGTGGCCTTCCTGGGGCCAGGAGATGGTAGTCCCCGGGGGGATGGAGTCGCCCTTGAGGGGCTTCCTAGGATGGGGGAGGGGATTTGAGAGGGCCCTGCTGAAGGGGAGGACTCCTCCAAAAATAAAACAAACTCCTGCTCGGGGACAACAGGCTCCTCCTCAACCACCTCAGCAGATGAGGTGTGGGCACTCCCCTTCATCTCTGTGTCTTCACCACCTGCTCAGGATGCAGTTGGGGGGATGGGGTGGACTGGCCGCCGACAGTATTGCATCATCAATTTTTGATGCAATACTTTGCACGTGGCTCTTTGTTGTGCTCCAATTAGAATTAGAGTTAGTGTTGTGTTGTGCCTTGCCCAATTTTTCAGCCCCTGTTTAACAGGGGCCTAATAACAATAATTTGCACGTGCCTCTTTGTTGTGCTCCAACTACAGTTGTGAGAGGTGCAGTGTGCCATTGATATATAAGAAGCCAGACATTGTTGAGTATCCAAAAATATTTATTGTATCACACTGAAAATGTGTGATTTTTTTTTTTTTTAAATACCAATTAACATGGCAAAACAACAAGTTCAGCCCCTGTGAAACGCTTAACAGGTTCTTGGCGCACTCAGTGCTATTCTGACCTCCCTGGGGCCTAACAAAATGAATAATTAAAATGAGAAGCGGGGGGGGGGGGGGGGCTAACAACATGTGCCTCAGAAAGTTGAGAAGTGGTGGGTGGAGGGGGTGTTTTGTTGTGCTCATTAAATTGAGAAGGAAGGGGTGCACTTCTTGCCTCTTCTACTGCAGCCACAGTGAGAAGCTGGGGTTAGGGGGCGAAAATGACTTCTTACCAGGCGGGGCCTCTAGATTTCGGGGGCCCTTTGGTTGCGGAGCAGTGTTGAGCCTTAGGGCGGCTCGGCAGCCAACCATTGATATAATGTGTAAGACTGCTTTGCTGAGCATACTCTCCTTTTAATGTATATTGACAGTTGGATTATTTAAATCAACTTAATAACACATCTACATTAATTAAAAAAATGGTCTCACATAAAAAGGTTGAGACCAACCAATTATTATGCCCACCAAAAATCAAACATCTGTTTTACTGTTGTATCACACTGCACAAAAATTTTGCTTAGGGCCCCAGGGAGGTCAGGATGTGCTAAAGACCTGGGGGGAGTGGTGGCGGGGAAACTCGTGCTATTTTTTTCCAGATTTTTATCATATTGCAGGTACCAAACATTTCTTTGAGCCACAAGGTATTAAATTACTTTTTTTTTGAGAGTAAACTCATGTTGTGCAGGGACATTTTAAACATGTGCCACTACTATAGACACACAGCAGGTATGATATTAAAGGGATTTTTTTTTTTTTTACTTTAAGCAATATCGCTGCTCCAGAAAAAAAATAAGTTTAAAAAAAAAAAAAAATTCCATTGATACATGTTCTCTGGGGCAAGACCCGGGTTCTCAAAGACGTTTTCCAACAATATCTTGAATATTGGTCTTTAAAATGAGCGTTTTTTTTCGGGGTCCTCAACAATGGTAAAATAAGAATATTGTTAAATGCACTAATAGTTTGAGGGGGTAGGGGGGGGGGGGTTCTTTTCTTCGGGGTCCTCAACAATGGTAAAATAAGAATATTGTTAAATGCACTAATAGTTTGAGGGGGTAGGGGGGGGTTGTTTTTTTTTTTTTCTCTTTTTTTTTTTTTGGGGGGGGGGGGGGGATCGGTACATAAGGATTTTTCTATATAATGATAAAATGAACAGTACTTTGTTAAATTGTCAATGCCCTCAATATGCTTGTGAGGGAGGAATAACTATGAACGGTATATTTGCCTCTCTCTCTTTCTTATTTTCCTTTTTCTTCCTTTGTGGAAATTGGAATTTAGAGTGGGAGATGGGATGGGGGCGAGGAGGGAGAGATGAGGTTCTTGCCATTCAGTATGGCCGAGAGGTCAATGAGTGTTAGAATAAGTGGGTGGAGGTGGATAGATGTGAGTGGTGAGGTCACAGGTGAAGCCCCAAGGGGGGCCCTTATGGGCAGGGAGGGGTAGGGAGGGGGGAGAGAGAGGGAAAACAAGGGTGGGTAGTTTGATAGAGGAAAATACATCAGGTTTAGTAGGGTATAGGAGAGGCACTAGTTTGGAGCGACAGCAGGAGATGGAGGAGCGGGGGAGAGGAAAGGGAAGTGAAAGGGGAGAGAAGAGGGGTAGGAGGGCGGCTTATGCTTATTCCTTCCAACGGCGGCCTCCTATAATTATTTATATCCATATGTCTTATGACTTAGAGGATTAGGTTGTGGAACATACAGGGATTGGGAGACCCCATTAAGAAAGCCCTGGTATTGGCATCAGTGGATGAGAGAGGGCCAGGGATATTGTGCTTACAGGAGACACATTTAACTAAAGACAATATGGCCCAGTTGGGCTCACGGAAATTCCCCTCTCATTACCATTCGGTCCACTCCTCATATTCTAGAGGGGTGAGCATAATGGTGGGTAGGGGGGTGCCATTTATTTGTGAAGAAACTCTGATAGATGATCAGGGTCGGTTTATATTCCTAGCCTGCTCCATTTGGGGGCAGGCCATATGTATTAGCCAACATCTATATCCCCCCCCCCCCCTTTTAAGTTTGATGTTCCTCAGAGACTGGTGGAATTTATGCTGGACAAAACGGATATTCCTTTAATAGCAGTGGGAGACTACAGTGAAGTATTAGATAGAGCCTATGACAGATTTCCCTCGCCCCAGAAGCAAACTCCGGAGGAAGGGAGTCGCCACTCCCAATTCCTGGAGGAAATAGGACTAAAAGATATGTGGCGCATTCGCCATCCCTGTAACCGACAATACTCATGCCTATCCACCTCACATGTCACTCTCTCTAGAATTGACATGGCTCTGGGTAATGAGTTGGCATTAAACAACGTCACAGAGATAGAGTACGGACCAAGGGGGGTCTCAGACCACTCACCACTGGACTTAGTCATCAGGAGCAATGAGAAAACTGCTCCAAAAGAATGGAAAATCAGTCCATATTGGCTCGAGTTACTGGGTGAACCAGGAGAACTTTTGAACAGCCTAGAAGAATATATTCAAATCAATGCAGGCTCGGCTGAGTCCGGAGTGATCTGGGACTCAATAAAGGCCTACTTAAGAAGCCTTTTGATTCAGAGGGTGGCAAGGGTCAGGAAGGAATCTAGGGCAGTGGAGGAGAAACTTAGAAGTGAAGCTCTAGCAGCTGAACAAAGCTATATTGAGGCCCCAACCCCAAGCAGGCAGGGAGACTGGTTAGACAAACAGAAGGTGTACAGGATGGCTATTATGAGGAAAACACAAAATTACCAGATATTTCAGAAACAAATCAAATTTGGAGAGGGAGAGAAAGTGGGGCGAGCACTGTCTATGCTGGTCCGGGCCAACTCTCCCTCCTCAAATATTGCGGCAATTAGGACTCCCGCAATAGATATCTCCACTGATGGGAATGAGATAAGAAATGTATTCTATGATTTCTATAAATCCCTTTATAAGTCCAGGGGAGGAAATGAGGGTATGGAATCCTTCCTCCATGATCTTCCGGTTCCAGCATTGTCAGCAATCAATAGGGAAAAACTAGAGTCCCCTATTACATTAGAAGAACTTCAGTCAGTAGTGGGGGAGATGTCTAGCCATAAGTCACCTGGTCCTGATGGCCTCCCAATAGAGATTTATAGGCGGCTAGGTAAAATCTTGATACCATAGCTTCTTCAGACATTAGAAAGGGCACTCTTGGAGGGACATCTCCCTCCTTCTATGCTGGAGGCAACGGTGGTGGTAATACACAAAGAGGGAAAAGATAAACTAGACCCGTCCTCCTACAGACCAATCTCATTGCTTTGCACAGATGCAAAAATCTTTGCCAAAGTGTTGGCAAATCGCCTCAAAGGGTGCATAGAGGATATCATCCATTCGGACCAATCAGGGTTTATCCCAAATAGGTCAACTAGTATAAATATTAGAAGAGCTTTTTTAAACATACACATTCCGACTGATAATGAGGGGTCTAGAGCATTCCTGTTTTTGGATGCTGCTAAGGCGTTTGACAGCATTGAATGGCCATAACTTTGGAGGGTATTAGAAAGCTTTGGATTCGGGCCAATATTTATTAAAAGGGTCAAGCTCTTATATAGGGAACCACAAGCAAAAATAAAAGTCAACGGCACAGTCTCAGATATATTTGATCTCGAGAGAGGTACAAGACAAGGGTGCCCCCTCTCTCCACTCCTCTTCGCACTGGCCATGGAGCCTCTTGCTATTAAGGCGAGATTAAGTAAACATTTCCAAGGGTTCAGAAGGGGTGTGGAGAAGGATAAGATCTTGCTTTTTGTGGACGATGTCCTATTTTTTCTAGGAGACATAGATAGTTTGCTGGCCCCTGTGGCCCAAATGGTGAAGGAGTTCGGGAGATTCTCGGGACTAAGAGTCAACTGGGATAAATCTGCCCTACTTCCAATAGACTCGCAATAGCCGAAGCACCCCAGTTGAAAATCTCAACAAAACTAAAATACCTGGGGGTTTGGATAACTAGGGAGCCTAAGGAATATGTTATTAATAACATAGTTCTATTATTGTTAAAACTTAAACTGAAAAAATATATTTGGAACCACCTTCCTCTCTCGGTAGCTGGGAGATGCAACTTGATAAAAATGATCTGGCTCCCTCAGATATTATACGTTCTCCATAATTCCCCGGTTTGGGTAAACCAAACGTGGTTTAGACGAATCAAAACGCTGTTTAGGGACTTGATGTGGAAGGGGGGACAGCAGTGGCGGAACTTTCATGGTTGCTGCAGTCGCAGTTGCGACTGGGCCCTGCCATTCTGACGCTGTGGGGGGGGGGGGGGGCAAGACCCGGCATCTCCCCCTGCATCTCTGGCTTTTAGTTTGGGATGCAGTGAGGGGAGCGGGAGGCCGCGCTCGGCAGCTTATGGTGCTTGCGGCATCTCCCTGGGGCTTGTTTTTCTCCTTCGGCATGTGTACAGTGGAGGGGGAGGAGCCTCTGACCCGGGCAGCTACAAGTTTTACTCTTCAGTGTAGAGTGAGTTTCTCGGGTCAGTGGCCCCTCCCCTCTCCACTGTACAGACCCAGGAAGAGAATTACAAGCCCCAGGACGATCCCCATGCAAATGGTCATCATAGAACTGCCGATCTCCACCTCACACCTCCCCCTGTGCTGGGGGTTGGAGGTGCACAGCCAGTCAGCCAGTCAGGTACAGGGGAAGCTCTGGGGGGGGGGGGGTGTTTAAGTCTGGGAACCCTGATGTATTGGGTGGGCTCTCTGGGAACCCTGATGTATTGGGTGGGCTCTCTGGGAACCCTGATGTATTGGGTGGGCTCTCTGGGAACCCTGATGTATTGGGTGGGCTCTCTGGGAACCCTGATGTATTGGGTGGGCTCTCTGGGAACCCTGATGTATGGGGGGGCCTCTGGTGACCCTGATGTAAGGGGGGCCTCTGGTGACCCAGATGTATGGGGGCTCTCTGGGGACCCTGATATATGGGGGGGTCTCTGGGGACTCTGATATATGGGGGGCTCTCTGGGGACCCTGATATATGGGGGGCTCTCTGGGCACCCTAATGTGGGAGGCTCTCTGGGGACCCTGATATATGTGGGGCTCTCTGGGGACCCTAATGTATGTGGGAGGCTCTCTTGGGCCCTGATATTTGGGGGGCTCACTGGGGACCCTGATGTATGTGGGAGGCTCTCTGGGACCCTGATATTTGGGGGGCTCACTGGGGACCCTGATGTATGTGGGAGGCTCTCTGGGGACCCTGATATTTGGGGGGCTCACTGGGGACCCTGATGTATGTGGGAGGCTCTCTGGGGACCCTGATATTTGGGGGGCTTTCTGGGAACCCTGATGTATGTGGGGGGCTCTCTGGGAACCCTGATGTATGTGGGGGGCTCTCTGGGAACCCTGATGTATGTGGGGGGCTCTCTGGGAACCCTGATGTATGTGGGGGGCTCTCTGGGAACCCTGATGTATGTTGGGGGGCTCTCTGGGGACCCTGATGTATGGGGGGCTCTCTGGGGACCCTGATGTATGGAATGGGCTCTGGGAACCATGATGTATGGTGGGGCGCTCTGGGAACCCTGATGTATGGGGGGACCCTGATGTATGGGAAGCTCTCTGGGGACCCTGATGTAAGGAATTGGCTCTCTGGGGACCCTGATGCAAGGAGGATCCGCACTCAGAAATGTAACAAAATATATATATATATATATATATATATAACACATATATTGTATACATGTGTATGCCTGCCCAAGCGTATGACTTTCTTTACTTGTTACACTGCTATGGGCCTGTGGGGGGGGGGGGGGGGGGCCTTCATGGTTTCTTGCACCGGGGCCCTGAAGGTTCTAGTTACGCCTCTGGGGGACAGTCTAGAATCAGATTGCAGACGATGCAGCTCCCGGTGGGTGAAGGGGGGATGGCGGTACCACACCCAAGAACATACTTCTTGGCGTCTCAGTTGCAGCACTTAGTGGGTTGTGGTAAACAAAACCCAGAGAACAGCTGTTTTAGGTTAATGCTATCAAGGGCCCCACATAGTACAATAATAGAAGCTTTGGAAGCAGCCTCATTCCATCACCAATGCCCGACTATTAAACTTATTAACAAACTGTGGCAGAATACGAAAGCCCTCCTGGGCTATACGGGTATAACCAAATTGACTCCCCTTTGGCGTAACAACAATTTAACAGAACTTAGGGATATTGAAATCCCTAGAGTCTGGGAAAACCAGGGAATAACATGACTGCTGCATATGTATGAGGGAGAGCTTATTAAAACGTTTTCTAAATTGAGAGAAGAATTTGATATACCAAATAAAACCTTCTTTAACTACCTTCAGATTAGGCACGCCCTTCAAACTCAGTTTAAGACCCATCCACTAGTTAGGACCTCTACTCCTGGGTTGCTTAAAATGATTCAAACTACTGTCACGAGAGGCCAAATATCTGCACTATATTATACATTGGGTACTAAAACTATAAGTCAAACTGGGGTCTATAAGAGCCGAGAAAGATGGGAAAGAGACACTGGGGTATTAACCTTGGAACAGTGGAATGAGATCTTATATAGCGGGACATTGGCTATCAGAGGCTGTCCCATCTGTTTCTACTGTATCAAGTTTACTATACACCCAGGAAAATGTTTCTATTAGGGTGGAAACAGAGCGACGAATGCCCTAGATGTAAGGCACCAGGAGATTGTATTCATATGTTTTGGAGATGTCCCAGGCTCTTTAGATATTGGACAGAAGTGACAAACAGGATTAATAAGGTGTTTGGGACCTCTCTGGAGCCAGAAGTTAGGACTTGCCTGCTAGGAATCATGGAAGATCATAGAAACCCGGCAGGAGTCTTGGAAAGTGTACTTAAGTGCCTGTTCCAGGCTCGGAAGCTGATAGCACAAAGATGGCAAGTGCAGGCTCCTCCATCTGTTGAGATCTGGGTTGAAAATTGGGGTGAGGACAATTTTTGTATACTATTGATTTGTACACTGTATAATGGTTTGTATGTAAATAACCAAGCTGTACTAAAATATATTTTTTAAAAACTACATGTAATTATACGTAATGTTTGCTAAAATGGAAAAATAATAAAAAGCAATTAAGAAAAAAAAATGAAAAAAAAAATGAGCGTTTTTGAATTTGAACGTTCGAGTCCCATAGACTTCAATGGGGTTCTAAATGTTTGCGCGAACCCGCGGTCTGTTGGACGGTTCTGGTGCGAACCGAACGCGGGTATGTTCAGCTCATCCCTAGTCCTGAGTGACCCAGAGGACTCCGGACCAAATGCCTCAGCAAACCTACGCTGCATGACCTCCCTGGTCCTGCAAAGCCTGCAGAGGGATCCTCGTATTCATGGTATCAAGGAGAGGGATCATTACTGGTTGGCAACCCTCCTTGATCCACGTTACAAGGGTAAGGTTGCGGACCTTATCTTGCTGTTGCAGAGGGAGCAGAGGATGAAACACCTTCGGGAGGCCTTGCAGAAAGGTCTGTGCAATGTGTTCCCAGGGACTGGGTGGTTACAAAATCCTGGTCCTGGACAATGTGTTGCTGAGGCTTTGGTCAGTCAAAGAAGGAGCGGGGGGGGGGGGGGGCATGCTCCTGACATGGACGTGTAGTCAGAGAGCTCCGCTCCACTCCGGCATTACGAGGCTCATAGTGCCGCGAGCACCCGGCATTTCCGCCTGGATCAATCCTCCACAGGCAGCTGACACCCCGGGGATCCCTCCGATGTATTCGGAGGCAGTTAGGAGGAACCTGAGTGCCGCATTTAACAACGAAGACGCGCGGACCGAGATTCCCAAGATGGTGGACGCTCCTCATTCAGCTGCCTCAGAACAGCTTGCCTGCGCCCAGCTTGCCATCTCATCTCTCGCGCGGATGACGGGCATTAATGTGAGTTCCCCCTCCCTGGCTCCTGTGTCCCCTGCCTCAACGGAATCCCTGCTAGAACAGACCCTGGAAGAACTGGGTCTTACCCCCATGGAAGCTGGTCCTCCTCAGCCACAGCCACTACTACAGCCTGGGGATTCGGGCCTAATCCTCCCCGCTTCAGTGGCTGATATGTTCAATAAATTTGCCATACTCCTGGACAGGGGCCTTCAGAACACTGCCACGCGGATCACTTATGACATAAAAGCAGATCTCCACAATATAGGATCCCGCATAGAGATGATTGAAAGCAATCTGGACGTCACCATTACCAGAACAAACCAAAACACCAACTGTATTCAGACCCTCCAAGACCAGCTCGAGAATGCCCACGCTAAAATTGATGAACTTGAGGACAGGAACAGGCGCTACACTTTTAGGGTTAGAGGTCTCCCAGAATCTTATAAGGATGTTCCCGATGCCATTCGCACCCTAATTAAGGACCTGATTCCCAAAATCCCTCCCCACAGACTTGAGCTGGACCGGGCCCATAGAGCTCTGAGACCGCCGAGGGCTGATGGCCTCCCTAGAGATCCTAACTTACCACAGTCTGGCCATGCTTCTGTCTCGTCGAAAAGGCAGCTCCCTACTAGCCCTCTTCAACCAGTTTGGGAATCCGCCAGGTCCAAGAAGTCCTAGGAAACCCCTGCGACCTGATCTGTCTGGGACTCTCGATCCTCCCATGTTTTCTTTTTCCCCTGTTGGCTGGGACAATCTGGACTTCCATTAGGATCTCTCCGAGATACCTTACTTAGTATGGTCTCCCAAACCTCAGCTGAGGCAGTCTCAGGACACTCTTCCTTCTGGGGGGGGTTTGCTTTTTCATTTTTTGCTTTTTCATTTTTTGCTGTTGGATTTTTCTTTTTTTTGCTATGAGTAGTATCCTCTTGTCCTTTTTATATTTTCTTTTGGTTACCATTGTTTTATTCCTTCTTGTCCTGTCTCTACGCATGCCTGCACTGCCATGACCTAGTGAGGGTCGGAGAGGATAGTCCCCTCTTACAACCCTCCAGTTTCGGCTTGCATAACGGAGATAACGGGATCCATCTCCCCCTCCAGCTTCCCTTAGTCCCTCCTGTTTATTTCATTCCTACCCTCCCCGCCCGCCCCTGTGCACTATATAGTTCCGGGATCCTAGGGGTTATGACGATCCAGGTGTTTTTTTTTTGATCTTCAGTTCATGGTTATACTGCTATGTTCTCTAGGGGTGCTCAAATGGGTTTAGGGCATCAGGCCCTCTTCCACCATTCTAGTCTATCTGCCAAGTTAGCCTTGTGGCTGGAGTGGTGCTCATGCACCTCGTCCTGTCTTGTTGATCGGGTTTCATACCTATCTCTCGACAGGTTTGTTCCCTTCCGGATTTGGTTCACCTTGTTGATGGAAGTCTCTATTTCCTCACTCTCTTGGAAACGACCTTGCTTCCCGGCTTTCTCTTTTCTCTCTGCTCCTCTTTCTTTCTGTACCTTTCTAATGTTTATTCTTTTTATAGTGACCGTCTGTGAAGGGACCTCTGGATTTTTGCCGGCGGGTGGTGTGGATGCGCGGCGGCAGTATGAGTGTCTTGAGGCTTGTGGAGATTCCAAGGTAAGTTCCCTGGGTTTCATGGCGTGGTTCACCCCTCTGCTTTATGGCTGACGGGCCCCCAATACCGCAACTTCTAAAAGTTGTGTCTCACAATGTACAGGGCCTAAATTCTCCGTCCAAGAGAAGGAAAGTTCTGCAACACTTACACTCCCAGAATGTAGATGTAGTCCTTTTACAGGAAACCCCCTCCCCTAAAAGTTACCGCCCTGCATTTCACCACTCTAAATTCCCCACCTTTTACATATCCAATGCGGATGATAAAACACAGGGGGGGGGGATATTATTCTCTCACAAATGTAAATTCTCCCTAAAATCGGAACATACATACCCAGAAGGCAGATATATTATGGTTATTGGGGTACTGGATGACCAAACTTACTCTTTCCTCATATATTATGCCCCCAACAGGGGACAACTCTCCTTTTTTCCAAAACATGATGAGGACCTTAACCCCCCTTATGGAGGGCACGGTTATAATGGGAGGGGACTCCAATACGGCTTTTGACCAGGGCCTAGACAAATCCCGTCCGCCAGGCAGCCGTCTTACTAGACCTACGAAACAGAGTTTGAACGTCGCTAAACTCATCTTCCAACATGGCCTGGTCGACATCTGGAGGGAAATTAACCCGACAATGTGGGATTTCACCCATTACTCTAGTCCTCATAGCTCCTTTGCTCGGATCGACCACATCTTCGTCCCCACCGCTGCAGTTCCCCTGGCTGCTAAGTCATACATTAGGGACGCGGCCTGGTCCGACCACTCTATGGTTTTTCTGACTATGCAACGTCCTTCGGGGCGCCGTTCGCACGGCCGCTGGAGACTTAATGAGTCTGTCTTGAGTGACCCGAGCAGAGTGAGGGAGATAGACAGTGCTCTTGATCATTACTTTGAGACGAACGATGCCCCTGAAACTTCCCCGTCTTCCGGCAGCTCATAAAGCGGTGATCAGGGGTAAGCTCATCCAAATAGCCAGATGCACAAGGACAGGAAAAGAGATATTGAGAAATTGGAACAGGAATTTGTGACGCTCTCGAGAAAACATAAGGCAAATCCCAGCGATCAGGGGTGAAATAATTGAAATTGCCACTCGTGTCAAGAGGGAGAGGCTAATAGACATCAAAAACCTGGAGAGTAGATTTTTAACTTTAAAGACCCAACATAAAAATTCTCCCTCCAAGGACCTCTTGGATCAAATAGATGCCACCAGGTTGGAACTTAATCTAGCTCTCACAGTAAAAGCAGAGAAGGAACTCCGCTGGAGTGGGGCGAAATTCTACTGTTGCAGAGACAAAATTGGTTCCATGTTGGCCTCCAAGTTGTCTCCACGCTTTCGCTCCCACTCGTTTCCCAAAGTTAGAATCGCTGATCAGACCATATCAGCTAACCCCAAAAAAAATGATGTTAGCATTTCAAGAGTTTTACTCAAAACTATATAGTTCCGATCAGTAGACGGTAGCCTGGGGGTTTCTCCCTTTCTCCGGGAACTTCCTACTCCAGATCTCACCCCTTCTCATAAGGAGGCTCTGGAGGCGGACTTTTCGGTTGAGGAAATAGTGGAGGTCATAAAAAACCTAAAGACGGGTTCCTCTCCAGTCTGTCAGCACCCTATTATTAAGCATTCTCTGATATCTTGGCGCCCTATATGGCTAGTTTTTTTTTAACGCAAAATTCAAAGGAACCCCACTAGATCCTCATCTTAATACTGCTTTTATTACAGTAATCCCTAAGCCTAACAAGAACCCGGAGGAGATGGAGAACTACAGGCCCATCTCCCTCATTAATAACGATCTGAAGATCCTAACCAAAATCTTAGCAAACAGGCTGGCTTCCTTTATAGGCAGATACATACATAAGGACCAGGTGGGTTTCATACCAGGCCGTCAGGGTCCAGACCAGATTAGGAGGGCCATTGGCATTTTCTCCTTTTTGCAGTCAAACTGGGCAGATGGCCCCACTCAGAAAGGAATGCTCTTGTCCCTTGATTTGCACAAGGCTTTTGACTCCATTGAATGGCCCTATTTGTTTTCCCTTTTGGAATGTTAGGGGTTTGGCAGCAGGTTCTTAGGAGTCCTTCGCTCTCTGTACTCTACTCCTAGAGCAATGGTACATTTCCAGGGACATGACCCCCGCCCTTTTGGCATCTTTAGAGGGACTAGGCAGGGGTGCCCCCTTTCCCCCCTAATTTTTGCGATCGCTATCGAAACGCTAGCAATCGCGATTCGGTCCAATCTGAATATTTTGGGCGTCTCGTGTGGCTCTCAAACCCATAAATGTAGCCTTTTTGCCGGCGATATGTTGTTGTTCCTGACCTCCCCCATTACCTCCCTTCCCAATCTCTTTAAAGTTTTAAAGGATTTATCTTCAGTTTCGGGTCTCAAGGTTAATTTTGCAAAGTCTTGCGCACTTAATGTCTCCCTAACTCCCGACGCAGTGGCAACAATTAGGAGCTCCTTCCCTTTCCAATGAAGGGATAACTGCTTAGAATATTTGGGAATTAATCTCACTCCTAAAATAGAACTTTTATACTCAGCAAACTTTCCCCCCCGCCTATAAGAAACTAGAAGCGGACTTAAAGGTTTGGGCTAAGGGCAATCTTTTGTGGTTCGGCAGAATTCATTCAGTCAAAATGACCCTCCTCCCCCGACTGCTATATCTATTTAGAGCACTCCCAATTAATGTCAGGAAAGATCATCTCCTCTCTCTACAGAGGAAGGTAAATAAGTTTGTTTGGGGCAGGTCAGGTTGTAGACTACCTTGTTCCACCCTCCTCAGGCCCAAAAGAAGAGGGGGATTAGGCCTTCCGCAGCTTTTTGGGTATTTTCAGGCAGCACGTCTTTCTCAGCTTTCGGTGGTCTACTCCAAATCTGAGAAACCGGACTGGATCCAGATTGAGAGACAAGCAGCCCCATCCTACACTTTTGACTATTTACTTTGGATCCCCCCCAGGAATCGTCCCCCTATCCTTTCGCCTACCCTTTCTCAGTCTCTTTCTCTTTGGGACAAGTTGCGATCCAATACAGATTTGATCTCAGAATTTCATCCCCTTGCTCACATTTTTAACAATAGTGACTTTATCCCGGGACTAGATATCACAGCTTTTAGGTGGTGGCTGGACAAGGGACTGTACCAAATTGGGCACTTCTTTTTGGCGTCAGGTCACATTACTTTAACATTTTGTAAAGAAAAGCTTAAGCTCCCGACGTCGGAAATCTTCAGGTTTGGGCAGATACAACACTTCCTCCACAAAATTTGGAAGGGGAAACCCGTTCCACCCCAAATTACGGCTTATGAACGTTGGTGTGGAGAGGCTGTCGATCAGAGGGGTGGAATATCTGTCATATATCACTCCTTTGCACACCAGGATAGTAAGACGTCTTATATGGCTGCCTGGGAAACCGACTTCCAACTCCAATGGAGTTTGGAATCATGGTCGACTGCATATTCAAAAGCATACAAGGGTATCCAAAATGTTTCCCTGATAGAAGCCAATTTAAAGGTCCTTACAAGATGGTATTATACCCCTGTAAAATTGTCTCGTATGTTCCCTTCTGCCAACCCCTTATGTTTTAGAGGATGTGACATCATTGGTTCTATGGCACATATATGGTGGGAATGCCCAAAAATCAGACCTTTCTGGAAAAAAGTGTTCAATTTAATTTTCAAGGTAACCGGTCTTCAGCTCCCTAGAACCCCTGATGTCGCTCTCCTCAACGCCTATATTCCCAATACCAATAAATCCACACGATCCTTGATTCACTTTATTCTCTTAGGTGCCAAGGCTACGTTGGCTAAGGCTTGGAAACAGCCCTTGGTCCCCTTTTCAGCTGTGAAACGCAAAGTTTCCTGGATCATGTCCCAGGAAAAAGTGGCTAGTATTTTGCTTGACACCAAAGATCGGTTTGAACCGTGGGCCTTATTTGTTGGCATCTCATTGATACCAGTAGTCCCTTTTGCAAGATCAAAAATATGTAGAAGAATACATACCAGCCTAAAATGATTATATATATATACATATATATATATGGAATATTTATTATAGCAAAAAGTCAAAAAAATATATATATATATTAGGGCTGTGCAAATTAACTTTTAATTGATCGATTAATCTTTATTTTTTTTGATCGATCAAAATCTTTTTGATCGATTAAAATTCTTTTGATTGGTACACACCTCTCTGCCGGCTTCTGGGCCTTCAGAGAGTTACGGCGGGGCTTGCCGCGTCCATCCATATCTGCATGCCAGCGGGACCTTACTATCTGCCACACGCAAGGGCTATTCCACTTCCCTCTATCAACCTGGGATTCTACAACCATCCACTGGGAGTTGTGATAGTTCCCTTAACGGGACATCTACATGCCGACGGACTGATGTTCACCCCTCCTCATCTGGATTCAGCAGTGGTATCTTTGTACACATTTTTATACCAGTATCATATTTAGCTATATGTTTTTTATGACTGCTTTTGGTACCGTTTGATATTACTCGCACCATTTTTACAGTTTATGTAGCTACATCAATTTTATCTCCAGTGCAATATTTATTTGGTTACCTACTTGAAGACTATAAAAGTTTTAATGCTATTCCCATCAAGCTATGTCTTTGTGTGTTTTTTGTATCCTGCTATCCATGTTTCCAGTGGTTGGGAGCTGCACTGGGAACCAGCCTGCAAGGAGATCAGCTAAAAGTAGTTGGATCTGTATGTGCGTTATAATTAATCAAAATTAGTCGATTAACCAATTAAAAAAAAAAAACGATTAATCGAACACAACAAATTTGATCAGTAACAGCCCTAATATATATTAATTGTCGCTCTATTTTTGTTTATAGCACTGCAAATAAAAAAAATAAAAAAAAATAAACTGCAGAGGTGATCAAATACCACCAAAAGAAAGCTCTCTTTGTGGGGGAAAAAAAGTACGTCAATTTTGTTTAAGAGCCATGTCGCACGACCGTGCAATTGTCAGTCAAAGCGACGCAGTGCCGAATCGCAAAGCGGTGCCAGGTCCTTAACCAGTTAAGGACCCCCGCACGCCTATGTACGTCCACAACATGGCTCGTACAGGCACAAGGGCGTAAATTTACGTCCTCGCCTTAGTGCGGTTCGGGGGTCCCATCGGGACCCCCTCCGCGGCGTGCGGCGGTCCCCCTGGCTCTGGGAGCGATCGCCGACGAGCGGGCGGATGTCCGTGTTTTCCGCCCCCCCCCGCGATCGCTCCCAGCCAATGGGAGCGCGTTCCCAGCCTGTCACTTCCTCCTCCTGTGTTTACACAGGAAGGAGGAAATGATGTAATCTCTCATCGCAGCGCTGTTTCCCAGCGCTGCTGATGAGAGAAGACATCCACAGTAAGTGTGCACCAACACAACACTGACACACACTCACATAGGCATATTAACCCCTTGTGATCGCCCCCCCCCCCACCCCCCTGTCACAGTGTCACTGAATGCAGTGATTTAATCACTGCATTTAGTGTCAGTGTGACAGGCACTGTAAAAAAACAGTTAGTGTTAGGTTCAGGATAGCCCCCCCACCCCCCCCTAATAAAGTTTTAACCCCCTGATCACCGCCCTAGTTAACCCTTTCACTCCCTATTGCCAGCGTCACTAAGCGATCATTTTTCTGATCGCTGTATTAGTGTCGCTGTTCCCGCTAGGTAGCTATTTTTTTTATTACGATTTTTTTTTTTTACTAAAGACATGTGGCTAAATAAATTTTGGCCTAAATGTTTTACTAAAATTTAGTTTATTTGATTTTTTTTATAACAAATAGTAAAAAAATAGTGATTTTTTTCAAAATTGTCGCTCTATTTTAGTTTATAGCGCAAAAAATAAAAATCGCAGAGGCGATCAAATACCACCGAAAGAAAGCTCTATTTGTGGGAAGAAAAGGACGCAAATTTTGTTTGGGAGCCACGTCGCACGACCGCGCAATTGTCTGTTAAAGCGACGCAGCGCCGAATTGTAAAAACACCTTGGGTCATTTAGCAGCGTAAGTGTCCGGGTCTTAAGTGGTTAACCTGCATAATGGTCCGGGGCTTAACCGCTTAATCAAAGTCTTCAAAGGTAATCCTTACACCAGAGTTCCGTGAGACCACCCCCTTACCCCCTACCTCAGCAGGTCCTTCAAAATGCAACCATTTATTAGAGTCCCCGGAGTTGCTTTTACATCAGTTTCCACAATTACCTCTTTAAATCAGAGCTCACTTATTTCCCTCTTACCTAAGGGATCCTGTAATTCCCCCATACAAGAAAAAATCCCCCACCAACCCCTCTTTGCAAAAGTCTTCAGAGGTTTCCTCCACATAAGAGTCCCCAAAGCCCCCTCCCCTTTTTCATTAGAGTTCCAGGAGTCACTCCTTGCAATATGCCCCCCCCCCCCCCCCAGTTATCCCTTGCATCAAGGGTCTCTGTCATATTACCCCTTACACCAGAATACAACCTTACATCACAGCTCTCTATTAGAGCTACAGAGGAATTGTACTATTGGGTATAACATAAAATCTGCAATTACTGTTGCTGCAAAGACATTTTGATGAGGTGGCTCTTTTAACAGAACACTCTTGCCGAAAGTTCACCATAGCGAATATCGTGGGCCAGATTGCCCCCTGGCAGTCTCAATGACATTCAGGGGCCTAGATGCAATGTTATGACATCATCCCCTCTGCATTTGAAGACAACATTGGGCCAGATTCAGGTAGATGGGAGCATCTTTGCTCCAGAGTAACGCTTCTCATTTACGTTACTCTGAAGACCCTTTCAGCGCAAGTACTGTTATTCACATAGCAGTTGCGCGTAAACTTGCGCCAGAGTAACGATAATGCGCTGGCATAACCCGACGCAAGTGGAAGTGGGTGTGATCATATGTAAATGATGGGCGGAGCCCAGCGCAGAGGCTTACGTTCAGCGCATCATCCACGGAGTGCGGCTCCACTCGCCCCCTTGTGCGCATGCTCACAACTTCCGTCGGCACCACTTCCCGGGAAACGTCAGCGCAATGCCTTCCGTTGGGCGCTTAAAAGCGCAGGAGGAAACGCCATTCCGGCGCAAAAGTATATCCGTTTCCCCCCACCCCAGGGAAGATACTTTTGTGCTGTGATGGCTGCTCCCGCTACCCCCAGAGAGAGGAGGAACCTGAACTTTAATTCACAGGAGGTCTCAGTGATCATATCCGCGATGGAGACTTATAATCATTTTCTCCATGGGAAAAAGAGCCGTAAGACCAGCCGGGAGAGGAAGCAGGGCATCCTGGACACCATTGCTGGCCGGGTCAATATTTTGGGGTACTCCACCCGGACTGCTGGGGACATTTAGAAGAAAATTAATGACCTGCGGCGCAAGGTGAGGGGCAAGGTGTCCACCATCAGGAGGCATGAGAGGGGCACAGGTGGTGGTCCCCCATGTCCTGTCACCCTGACCGCGGAGGAGGAGGTGGTCGCACGCTGCCTGGAGAGGGAGCAGGTGGAGGGGGTCCCAGGCTATGACTCCATGGAGGAAGGCTCCAGGACAGGTAAGTGTTTTTTATCCCCTATTTGATTTGTTGCATTTGGGGGGGAGGGTACATGTGCCAAGTGTGTGGGACCACCAACATGTGTCTGCTTTGTGTCATCCACAGATGACGGAGCTGGGCCATCATCGGTCAGCGTCCATTCCACCCCATCCCCCCCACGCCATCGTGTGCCCGAGCCCCTGGGTGGTGAAGAGGTGGTGGAGGAGAGTGGCCACACCACACCTGCCGAGGTCGTTGAGGAGGAGCCTGCTGTGGCAGAGCAGGACTTTACTTTAGTTTTGGAGGTCTCCTCCCCTTCTCCTGGGCCATCTGTTATCCCCTCCCCCATCCTTGGAAGCCCCTCAAGGGTGACTCCTTCCCCCCGGGGACAACCATCTTCTGGCCCCAAGAAGGCGACCCAGAAGACCAGGGGGGTGTCTGATGTTGTCCAGGACCAGTTGGCGAGGGATCACGCCAGACAGACTGAACAAATGGGGGCCATAGTTGGCCACTTACAGAAAGTGTCTGACAGCCTGGGCTCCGTTGCCCAGATAAGCAACGCAGTCCAGGATGTCAGCTGTAATTGCGCTGCAGTGGTCACCAGTTTGGGGGAGGTGCATGGTGAAATTACGCAACTCACTGCAGCCGTCCAGGCCAACACTGCTGCCATCCAGGGTAACAGTGCTGCCATCCGGGACCAGGGGAGGCTGAGTCGGCGGGCCCAGCATTACCAGGTCACCCGTCAGCTCCGGATGCAGGCCCAGACGAACAATTACCTTGGCCGGATAGCCATGGCCTTGGAGGGCATGCAGGCCACACCTGCCAGGAGTGGCCCACCTGGGGATCAGCCACCTCCAGATGCCCCCCCACCCCCACCCACTCCATCCAGGCAGCTGAGGAGGCAGACAGGGGCCCCCAGAAGAAGCCCCCGGCATCCCCGATGAGGCTTTTTTTTTGTTTTGGTTTCTATGATTTTTTTAATGAGACTCAGGTCATGAGTTTTTGTTTATTTTGTATTCTTTATTTTATACTCAGGTCATGAGTTTTTGTTTATTTTTTTTTCTCAGGTTATGAGATTTTGTATTTCTTTTTTTACTGCACACGGTCAGGAGTGCAGGGGACAGTGTGAATGGTGTGTGAATGTGAGAGGGTGGCACTCCTGACAGTAAGGGGTGTCACCCTTGGCCGTGGTGGTGAAGTTAACCCCACGGCTGTATGAATGACGTGTGAAAGGTGTATGAATGGACAGTGACATCATTGGGGCCTTGACGCTGGCGTTGCTGCTCCCAAGTCCTACATGCTGGACTTGGGCTAATCCAATGCGATGTGTATGTGGTGTGTGTGATCTAGGGACATCAGTGGTGTACACGCGTGCACTGTCTGTGTTATTAATGTTTTGGTTTAGTGTCCAAAGATGCCTACGGCGAGGACTCTCCTGACTGCTCTTCCATCAGCAGACTGGGTGTCCTCTGGCAGGTGGGGACTGTGTGGGTCGGGGGTCAGGTCATCACGTATGTCAATCTGCAGGCCTTTTCTCATAGCAAAGTTGTGCAGAATGCAACATGCACCGATGATCTGACACACGAAGGTAGGGGAATACAATAGGGTCCCCCCGGACTTATCCAGGCAGCGGAAACGGGACTTCAGGAGCCCAAATGTTTGCTCCACCACTCCACGTGTTTTGATGTGTGCTTCATTGTATTTTCTCTCTCCTCTGGTTTGGGGGTTCCGGAAAGGAGTCATTAGATGGGGTCCCAATGCATATGCAGAGTCACCTGTAAGGTAAAAGACAGGAGAATGTTAGTCATGCATGTGCCACTTCTGTTGTGCATCACGGGAGGGGATAGTCATGCCCGACTCCCATGTCACTCACCAACCAGCCAGCTATCCCCATACATGTTCTGGTTAAATTCTGCTGGGATGGGGCTCTGATTGTATATGAAGCTGTCATGGCTGGACCCGGGGTGTTTGGCACGGACGTGCCATATGAGGCGTTGGGCATCGTCTATCACCTGTACGTTGATGGAATGCCAATGCTTCCGATTGCGGTATATGTGCTCTGTGGCACTGGGGGGCTGAAGGGCCACATGTGTGCAATCAATGGCCCCCACAGTGCGTGGGAATCTGGCAATGTTGTAGAAATCTGTCATTGCCTTCAGCCGCAGCTCCTCAGTGGTGGGTCTGATGAACTGGTTGGACATGCGTCTGAGGATTGCAGGGACAACCTGGTGCACACATTTGCTTATGGAGGACTGTGACATCCCAGCCACCACTACACTTGTACGCTGGAATGATCCAGTTGCAAGGAAATAAAGTGTTGCCAGGACCTTCACCAGTGGCTGCACTGCTTGTGAGCGGTGTGTCTTGCTGGTGATGTCATCCTGCAGGGTTGTGGTTAGTTCAAGTATTGCATCAGGGCTGAATCTGAAGAGGCGATACACCTCCTCATCACCCATGCCAAAGAGGCTCATACGAGTGCGGTATATCCTCTCACGTGCCCGCCTCCTTCGTTCCGGGGGACCCATCAGTAGTTCGAGGACCACAATTGCTCCTGGCATGTTGGCACACAGAGGTGTTGTCCTTGCAAGTGTGGTTGTTCAGCTAGCTCCTATCGTCGGTAACGCTGCTGTAGCTGCTCTCCTGCTGACCTCTGACCGTCTGGAGTAAAGATAAAGCAGCCTTTTGTAGAAATAACTTTGCGCCGGACGGACGAGATACGCGCGGCGCATGTAGCCAGCGTATGGTGCTTATCCGTTCGCGAATCGGGAAATCTCCCTCATTTGCATATTTGCAGGGGAAATCAATAGGCGCGACTGATGCGCCAAACAAAATTATGCGCTGACGATACTCTGGCGTCGGAACGTTCCGCCGGTCGCAAATGCCGCGTCTTCGGGCGCATCTAGTTTGGTGGGTACGGGCACATAGAAACGACGGCGCATCTTCACAGTTACGCGGCGCATATAGAAATACTCCAGCGCAAGTGTTGCTGAATCTGGCCCATTGTGTTTATATATATATATATATATATATATATATATAGGTTCAGGCTTCCCAGCCTATACGTAGGATGTGGGGACTTATAGACCCCAGATATTGTTGTAAAGAGGACGTGTCGTGCCCTATTCCAAGGGATAGTCAAGGGATATTCACATTCCTTGTAATAGGAATACAAATTATATAAAAAATAAATAAATAAGTAAAATAACACAATAAACACATAAATAGCTCCCATCTCACTTGCTAGCTTGCAGAAGTGAACACATACATAGGTTGTGCCCAAATGTGTCAACAGCATTCAAACATGTGAGGTGTCACTGCAATAATTTCATAGCTAGACCTTCTCTGTGACATTCTAGGTATCTATTTATTCAATAAGACATTATCTTTTACATTATGCAAAAAAAAAAAAAAAAGGGCTAAATGTGTTTTTTTTAATTCCTAGGGTTTCATCTAATATATATATATTTGCTGGTTCTGAGCAATTTTCTATAGAAGAAATGTGTCAGAACTGGCCTGGGTAGCAAGCTGTTAAGTTATTAGTTTGTTTGTTTTTTTTTATATACATTTGTAATCTTCCCAAATTGTGTCGGATCAGATAACGTAAGAATATAAGACCGTGGAGGGGCTATACAATTGTAACAATGTTTCTAAGGAAACACATGTCTTGTTACGTTTTGTTGTGTTATGGTTTAAGAACTCTTCTTCTGTATCTAAATAGACTGCGATTTAATATAAAGTTACAATGTAAGGCGGGAGATTGTAGCGGATCTGAAATTGTAACAATGCTTCTGAGTGCGGCGTAACCGCTTACTCAGCGCTGCCACCTAGTGGTCAGTCGGGGTAGAACACTGGTGCGTGTGTGCAGTACAAGGCGAAGAATAGAGGAATGTATACCGTTTTTTTCTCTCTCATCCAGACATTTCTCAGTGAAAGATTGTCCTCATATCAACCTTGAATATGTAGACAAATTAAATAAATAGTAACCATGAAACAAATGTATTACAAAAAATAAATAAAACGACCGATTGTGGATTGGTAAATTAGGAATCAAACTGATACTGTGCCAATCCAAGTTCTGGAAGTTTCTTTAGCAAGAAATTGTTTGACTAGAAAAGTAAAGTGGAGGGAATTCTGTAGAACTCGTTACATATGACATGTACCGACTAGTAGATTACACCGATCGGAAGTTCTTTATACGAAGTTCCCTTTGTATGAGATAAAGGAGTAGGTGGGCCGAGTTGCTTTCACGTGATTTGCGGATAGGAACATGGAGAAGTGTACCTAATAAAGTGGCCAATGTGTGTGTGATATATTACACACTTCGTAGATTACCAAAAGATAATAACGGTATTGTAAGGGAAGCGCATTTATAATTGATATAGCTTAGATGTTGTACTACATCTAAAGAAAACAACGCACAATCGGATTGTACAGTGTATGTTTAGCTTAAAAGAACGTCCTGTCAGACATACTAGAAATGAATATAACTAAACACAAAACGATGACAGCCCTTTGTATGAGAAGGTGGGTGGCCCTGAGAAGGACCTTTGTGTAGGTGAAGTAGGTAGGTGTCTATGAGGATTTAGCCTCCGAATCCGTAGAGAGTGCGGCCCTGGCGTTTGAGAGCATAGACGACATCCATGGCGGTGACGGTCTTCCTCTTGGCGTGCTCGGTGTAGGTGACGGCATCGCGGATGACATTCTCCAGGAAGACTTTGAGCACTCCGCGGGTCTCCTCATAGATGAGTCCGGAGATGCGCTTGACACCCCCTCTGCGGGCCAAACGTCGGATGGCGGGCTTGGTGATGCCCTGGATGTTGTCCCGGAGCACCTTCCTGTGCCGCTTAGCGCCTCCTTTCCCCAGACCCTTCCCGCCTTTACCGCGACCAGACATGATTACACTTCTCTGTTAGTGCAAAGAACTGAGATTAGCTGACTGGTCGCCTGCCCTCCTTTTATAGAGACTGTGCGGACCTGATAGAAACCATGCTGAGAAAAGGCGGAGTCACACCCATTTAGTACACAGAATAGATGTGTTTTTTACATGTGTAACGCTGCTAAAACATTCTGCTGTTCTGAAAATTAATAAGGCAACAGAAAATCGATTTTTCCTTCTCAATGGTTTTCTAGGTATACCTTGGAGATTACACCAAGGTATAATCCCAGCAAAAATCCACAATCTCCAGATATACGAATTTGTCAGTAATAATGTCATGTTTTTTAAAAAAAATAATAATAATAATAATAATTACTCTGAAAAGGAAATGTATACACGGGGATACCACAGCATATTAGTATTCGGCAGAGAATTTCACATTCTCGGAACCTTAGAAACATTTGGCAGAGTGCATGTTACAAAGTGGACATTGATCTGGTTCTTCAGTTCAGACGTGAAATAATTACTTTATTGATTAAATATAATAAAACACACACACACACACACAAAAAAAAAAAAAAAAAAAAACTTATATCAAATAGCAAGTGTGCATCGATGGAACCAATAGTACACCTAAGATTTTGGTTCCGTCAATGCACATTATTTAATATTGTTTGATACCTTTAGCGCTGCATTTTTGTGTTTTATTATACGTTTAAGAATTTTGTAGCATTATATAGTAGCTGTTTTTTAACCTAATGGTCATTAATATTGATTATAACTCACTTAAGATACATCGTATTTTACCAAGCGTTTGTTATAGTTGGAAAGGGCTCGACAAATATCTCAATATAGATAGATATCTTTGTTATTTTATTTTTATGTATTCATGGTACATATTTATCGGTGTCATGGTTACTATTTATTTCTCGTTATACATATGTTGGTTGGGATAGGAGTATACTATTTCTGATAAATGTCTGAAAGAGAAAGAAGGAATATCAGTCAATGACATTTCATGATGAGATCTGATATGTGATCATGACTATTTCTCCATCATATAGAAAAGTCGAGATCTATAAAAGAAGACATTTCTCTATCATGTTCTGTGTGAAGCAGCGATGAGATCCTCGATCCTGAGAACATATAGAAGTGTTTTCTCATGGCTCAGTAACAAACAGAATTGTTTCCTAATCATTCCGGACTAATGCAAATTAAAGTGCTAATCATATTTCTTTCTCCGGTAAATGTCTCACCCGATCATCTCCTCGGTGTCGGATTTGGCGGTATAAGAGGGTTGAATTTGAATCTGTAACGATCTACACCATTTCAGGCGGGCAAATTTGAATTCCGAGCCAATCACAGCTGTGGGCGGCTCCTCCCTCAGCCAGCAATGCGGTCTTTTTATGAAGTCTCCATAGAAATGTATCCCGAGATCTGTTCTCAGCCCAGAAAACACCTGTTCAGTAGACTTTCCCCTCATCTCTATAGCAGGGCAGATTCTGATATCAAACCAAAACAATTCGGAATTATTTCCAACGTATTTCTTATTCTTGGTAAATAATTGCCCTGAAATGAAGGGGACCAAGTTGATCAATGTCCCCGGAAGGGTCGTCTGAGTGGATCTGAGATGACCTGTAACGGTCTATCGAATTCCTGAGATACATTTCTACGAAGAAATTAGAACTATGAGCCAATCACAGTTCTTGGAGATTGCTTTAGATCTTTTTTTTTTTTTCCTTCTTCTGATGACTCTGAAGGAGGTGAGGAGATCCGTGTCCCTTCTCAGTTGGAAGGATTCTTGTGCCGTGAAGTTTATTCCCTGTAATCAGATCATTTTGTTCTATAAACTGCCATGAAATGAGGGAGCATACAATCAGATCTCTCGATAACAATGCATGTGTGTCTCTTTATATGGAGGGGTATAATACGGCTGAATTTTCCTACTTTACTACTCATCACATGTAAGAAGTGTGAATACAAATGCAGTGTTTGCTTTTAGAGTGAACGGTGTTCCACATGAGGAATGAAAACAAGGTTATGTGTGTCGGGCTCTTTGTATGGAGAGGTGGGTGGCTCTTAGAAGAGCCTTTGTTGTGTTGGGTAATGGAGGGGAATGATCGGGATTACTTGGATTTGGTGGCCTTGTGGCTCTCGGTCTTCTTGGGCAGCAGCACGGCCTGGATGTTGGGCAGGACTCCTCCCTGGGCGATGGTGACGCCGCCCAGCAGCTTGTTGAGCTCCTCGTCGTTGCGGACAGCCAGCTGGAGGTGCCGGGGGATGATGCGGGTCTTCTTGTTGTCGCGGGCAGCGTTGCCGGCCAGCTCGAGGATCTCAGCCGTCAGATACTCGAGGACGGCGGCCAGATACACGGGAGCACCAGCCCCGACCCGCTCGGCATAGTTGCCCTTCCTGAGCAGACGGTGAACACGACCGACTGGGAACTGCAGACCAGCCCGGGATGACCGGGTCTTTGCCTTAGCCCGAACCTTGCCTCCTTGTTTGCCGCGTCCTGACATTGTACGTAGATGATCGAGTTACTCAATAGAGAATATCACCTCACAGCTCACTCCCCTTCATTTATACACTCAGTACTCTGACGTCACACGCTGCGATTGGTCACGTTTGAATCCAGCCAATAGCTACAAGACTTGTCTCTAGACTAATCTGTAATAGAGGGTATGAAGGCATGACGTCACTCTCCATCACATGACTTAACCCTCCAATAGAAGTATTAGAAGGCGTGTGGAATCATTTGCATAGGACGCCTATATAAGCAGCACATGAGGACGGCTCCAGCACACTTTCCCTTTGTTGATCGGAGAGAATATCATAGTCCTAATCATGCCTGAACCAGCCAAGTCCGCCCCGGCGCCCAAGAAGGGCTCCAAGAAAGCCGTGACCAAGAGCCAAAAGAAGGACGGCAAGAAGCGGAGGAAGAGCAGGAAGGAGAGTTATGCCATCTACGTGTACAAGGTGCTCAAGCAGGTCCACCCCGACACCGGCATCTCCTCCAAGGCCATGGGCATCATGAACTCCTTCGTCAATGACATCTTCGAGCGCATCGCCGGAGAATCTTCCCGCCTGGCTCATTACAACAAGCGCCGCACCATCACCTCCCGGGAGATCCAGACCGCCGTCCGCCTCCTCCTGCCCGGAGAGCTGGCCAAGCACGCCGTCTCCGAGGGCACCAAGGCCGTCACCAAGTACACCAGCGCCAAGTAATCCCCCATCATCCCATCACAAGACACAAAGGCTCTTCTAAGAGCCACCCACATACTACACATCAGAGCTGTCATTTTATTCTCATGTTGGGGGGGTATAGTTGGTATGTGTTTCCCCCTCCCTAACTCGATGTAAAAATAATCGGATGAATAATTCGGTACTGTTTCCATTTTCCTAGATATGAATTGTAATTCTATTATTGAAGCCCACACCAATTCGATTTAATACGTTTCTTGTAAGTGGGATTCGGTAACAAAGCAGTGATATCACTTGCTATCTTCCCAGATCCTCCACAATCCCCCGCCTTTAATTTGTTACTTTATCTGAAAAGACAAGTTGAGAAACTCTCGGAGTTCTTAACCCACAACACAGAAACATGAAACATTGTATCTACTCAGACAAATATGTGTATCTCTTTCAATCATCAACAGCAGATCAATGCACATAGATAAAGCCATATGCTGCCTGGTCGGTAAATGACACAACATATGTAAAAAGTATCAGCGACGTAATAAATATCTCCTGGAACAGCACACCGTCCTTTATAGAAGTAGATACTTGTCCCTAGGGTCGCATTGGACATGTTCATCACCTTTATCAAAACATTTATAGGAGAACTTAAACTTGATCTCTAATCCTGAAAACCATTGTATTCCCCCCAGTGTCTGAAAGTGTTTATACATGTATTATCGTCATTGGGCGATAAGAAAATAAAAAATAAAATAAAAATAAAAACAACGTAAAGTTTGAGTTTAAAATACAAGATGTGCATATTGCAATCAAAGTGAATGTTTTTTTTTTTTTTTTTTTTTTTCAATTTTTGATTAACATGAGGAAAGGTTACATTCTCTGTCAGATTTTTGTTTTACTACTTCAAAATATCCCATGTGGAAGTGCGGGGCTTCAGTAGTAAACTTGCAAACGGCAATGTGTGTGCCCCCTACACTCTCAATGTTATTTCCTCCACAAACATTAACATCGAGGAGTTTACCAGACAGACCTGATATGTTGGAATGTTCAAGCAGTGCTTTGGTCTTGATTACCTCCTTCAGCTGCGACTAGGACAGTCTCCACCAGACATGTGCAAACCACTTATCCTTTCCACTATCAGTTGCTCCATCACTAATTCTCACACTAACACAAATGATGGGACACTATACCTCCTAATGATACCAATGATGGGACAATATTCCTCCCACTGATACCAATAATGGGGCACTATTTCTCCCACTGACACACATGATGGGACACTATTCCTCCCACCGATACCAATGATGGGGCAATATTCCTCCCACTGACACAAATGATGGGACACTATTCCCCCCCAATGATACCAACAATGGGGCACTGTTTCTCAAACTGACACAAATGATGGGACACTATTCCTCCCAATGATACCAATGATGGGACACTATTTATCCCACTGGCACACATGATGGGACACTATTCCTCAGAATGATACCAATGATGGGACACTATTCCTCCCACGGATACCAACAATGGGGCACTATTTCTCCAACTGACACAATGATGGGGCACTATTCATCCAAATGATACCAATGACGTGACACTATTTCTCCCACTGACATCTGTGGACTGTGGAGAGGAGACTATAGGATAAAACCAGAGCCACCAAACCAAGCTGGAGCCGACTGACTGGTCCCTGCATGGTTCACCTCAGAGGAGGTCACGCTGATGTAAAATGAGAGTGAATACAACAATGTAAGGGGGGTCTGATATAAAGGTTTCCCCAACATCAGCAGCCCTCCCACACACACACATTAGTATATTCTGTTTGTGGAAGGCGGTCTCTGATCAACAGAGTCTCCCCCCCCCCCCCAATGTCCCCAAAGTTCCTAGGGTCCCCCCTGATGCTTGACCACTTTTAACTGGAATTTGCTTAAATATATAAAACCCTATATGTTAGGGTGGTACATTTGGTTATAATAAGAACTAGTAAAGCTACAATTTCTGGGGAAATTGTGTGAAGTGTTCTTGTCTCCACCAGTAGTCTACAACTGGATTGGGACGGGGAACTGAGTGGAGTGGCTTGAATAACTGTTGTGTGGTTGGAGTGGCTAGAGTAACTGTAGAAGCTGTTTAAATCCATAAGAAAAAAAAAATGAAGAAATAAGAATAGTTGGGAAATTACCAGTTACACTTACCGGTAGCTGGATTTCTACAAAGTCTTACAGGACGGCACCCTGAGAGATGACTGGCCCACCTGACAGGAAACACAATAAAAACATATAGATTAAAAGCCCCACCCCTCCCTGTGTGGCCTCAGTTCTTGATTGTGTTTCCCCTACAGCAAAACATTTTTTCTTTTTTTCTTGGCCTGGGGCTGGTCCCCCCCCCCCCCCCCGAGTCTGGACCGCGGGTACTGCGAGACCTTTGGGTCCAGTAAGGGATTATCCCCTTCCTGGGGGGTTCCCCCCTTTTTTTTTTCTTCCAGGGGGGATGGACGCATGTCCCCCTGGACACCGGAGCCTCCTAGGATAGCGGCTATCCTAGTGCTCAGGGAAGGCTGTTACCTCTCTCCCCTTGCCTTCCCCCCTACCTTGGAGGTCTTGGTATAGGATCCCCCTCCACGGCTGGTCCCCGGCGCATAGCGGTGACACGGGCAGGCGCCACAACGTAATTTCCGCTTCCGGCGACACTAAGATGGCGGCCCCCACCGGATCCAGACGCCACATTCGGGGATATCGGCCCGCACGGAGCCTTGCAGCCAGGGAGAGAGAAGCGCCTGGGAGCATCCTCACGAGCGCGGGTGCCCAGCCATGCAATGGAGGAGGATTGCTTGTTTCTGTTATTGGCTGCAGAGGAGACCGCCAGGGGTGTGTCTACCTCAATTGCTAAGGGGTTGCTGGACTGGGTCCCCCCCCCCCCCCCACCCTCATGATGTCTGATGTGTCCTTTTTTGTGTCATGTTTTAGGTAAAGACCTCAGTGCCCAGGGGGAGGCTAGTAGATCCACAAAACCCCCTAAACAGGTCAGAAAGTGTGGCAATTGCAGTAACAAGCTCCCTTCAGAACATACTAAACCCTTCTGCCCCAGATGTATTTTGAAGCTAACTAGAAAATACACTTCTCAGATTATGAAAGAGTTCCTTTCTGTCCAGACACAAATACTCTCTACCCTCAAGGATTTTCAGACCTCCTTGAGAAATAGAGATCCGGATCCCCCGGTGGCTAGTCCCTCCTCTCAGGAGAGCTCTTCCTCCTCTCGGCTGGGGTTGGTCCGCCAGGAATCCTGGAAATCTTTACTTTCAGATTCAGGTGGATAGCCAGGCGGAAGAGGAGGATGAGGACACCAGATCGGGAAAATATGTATTTTCTGCCGATGACATGTCATGGCTGTTTACGCCTCTAAGAAAATCCAGCAGCCAGCAGAGCAGGTTTTCGGCACAAGACAGGATGTATCAGGGCCTAGTCAAACCTCAACCTAAGGCTATTCTTGTACATCAATCCCTTAGGGATATCATCCTGAGGGAGTGGGCCAAACCAGAAAAAAAGGCTTCCGAGGTACAGAACCTGGAGACACCGGTGTCCCTTTAAGGAGGAAGTGGAGGATACCTTATTTTTTAAGGTACCCAGACTAGATGCCTCCCTTGCCCAGGTCTCCAGGCAGTCCGACCTCTCCTTCGAGGATTCAGGGAATTTAAGGGATTTCATGGATCGGCGAGCTGATACCTCCCTCCGTAGGGCCTGGGAGGCCGATGCGGTTGCTCTTAGTCCCGCACTGGCCTCAACCTGCATCGCAAGGAATGCGGACGCCTGGATTGCCAGGCTATTGGAGCATCTTCCCAGTTCATCCAAAACCAAGGAGCTACGGGATTCCCCTCAGGTCATAGACAGTGCAGTAGCCTATTTAGCGGATGCAGCAGTAGAGACAGTGCGGTCCACAGCCAAGACAGGCGCACTTATTAACTCCGCTAGAAGGGCACTATGGCTGAAGACTTGGAGGGGTGATCTTGCCCCTAAGATCTGCCTGTGTGCTATTCCCTATGAGGGCTCCCTCCTGTGTGGAACTGGACTAGACCAGGCCCTGACCCGTTCCTCAGAAAAAGGGAATTGGTTTCCCTCCAGGCCTAGACAGACCAGGAGGAGGTTTTTTCGAGGCAACCAGGGTAGAAGCAGGGGGCAGGGGGTTTTCTAACTGGGCTCCCTGGAGCGACCAAAGAGAGGGATCGCATGGGGGGGGGGGGGGGGACAGGAAGCAAGGTACCTGTCTCAAGCCTCAAATAAGTACCCTGTGATTACATGGGTATAAGAATTAACTGGAGATTTTCTTCCTGTACCCACTGCCCTGCTTAATTTATTTTCTTTTTGGATGCATGTCTGTAGGTTTTGGAAAAAAAAAAAAAATACAAAATATTGGAAATGAGAAAGAACAGGAAGGTGAAGAGGTGCAGACACCGGAGGCAATGATGAGCTCCTCCAGGAAAAGAAACACGGAGCATCAGCCTCTCAAACTCACAGAGTTTGCCTACAAACCGGCGGAGAGACACAGCACCATGCAAGATGGCGCCGACCAGGCCGCGCAGCGCGGCTCATACACGGATCTCCCTGATGAACGATCGGAGGATCACCACCTTACAGGTACCTCTGACCAGCTCCCTGACATTCAGGAGGGTGATATGCTCCCCTCCAGCCCTGCTAAATCCAGGATGAGACTGGACGCGCTGCCGCAGCGGCCGCCGCGACAGCAAATCGAGGCCCAGGCGTTAGGCCCCCTTCTCTCCAGCAAGGCCCTGAACTCCTCCATGGCGTCCTTCCCCACAGCGGGCCAACCAGTGCTAGACACTACCCTTAAGGACATGCTACTGTCCCTGCAGACCTCCCTCATGACTGACCTAACCTCTCTATTCACAAAACTCACCTCAGATGTGCAGGCCCTAGATGCTAGGGTAGTCACTGTGGAAGATGGCCTCACAGACTGCACAGCTAAAGTGAATGAGGTCATTGATTACTATGGGGACCTCAAGGATGAACAACTGTGGATGCGTGCCAAGCTGGCTGATTTAGAGGACAGATCACGCAGGAACAACGTTAAGTTGAGGGGGGTGTCTGAAAATATTGCACCTGGGGACCTGCCACGTTATGCCGTGGAACTGATATGCCTTATTGTACCCGAGGCATCCTCGCAGGAGGTGGTTATCGATAGGATCCACAGAATAGCCAAACCATCCCACCTGGCGGCCTCAGTGCCAAGAGATGTTCTGATGAGGGTCCACTTTTACCACATTAAAGAGAAATTGCTGATGGGGGTCAAAGCCAAATCACCCTTGCCTGCACCCTTTGCTGACATACAATTTTATCCAGATCTCTCCAAATACACCCTCCAGCTCCACAGGCAGCTGAGCCCAGTGACTAAAGGTTTCCAAAACCACAAAATACAGAACAAATTGAGATATCCGGCCACCCTCCTCATTACGAGAAACGGTCAGACCCACATGATCAATGACCTACCTAAAGGCCTATGTCTTCTCCATACTTGGGGGATACTGGTAGAACCACCCCAGGCTACCCGACCTGAGAGGAGAGCATCAGCTACTCGCAGAGACCTGGACTCCAACCACACCTGAGAGTCACTAACACTACCACCAGAGGCGGCCAAACAACTTCACAACAGCTCCCCTGGACCCTGACACCTCTCACCTTTGATTCTCCTGTTCTCCCAGATTACTAACTGTTTCGATTACCCCTGTCTGGAGGATTTAGAAAGGTTATCACCTCCTCCATTTGTTTATCGTTTTTTTTTTTTTTTTAATTTTTACTTTTTCCCTGCTTTGTTATAGCTAAATCTGCAGTACTGCTCTAACCACAGCCATTGCTACACTCGATCCTAGGCTTCTAGACCACACATCCGTCAGCACTGTTCCTACTCCCAGGACTTCTCCAGAACGCCCACAACTACTGAACTGTAAGTGCTATCTACCAATACACCCTACCTTATCACACACAAGATGCCGCTCATGATCCTATCGCTTAATGCAAAGGGCATGAATCATCCTGCCAAGCGCCACTCACTGTGGAAGACTGCTGTGTCTCTCCACAGTGATATTCTATGTGTTCAAGAAACTCATATGATACCGCAGGATCTGCATCTCTGCTCTCACTGTCAATTCCCACACATGTTCCATGCCCCACATTCCGCCAAGTCTAGAGGTATGATGATCGCATTTAAGGACACATTGTATTTCCACTTGTCAACCTCTTTTGTAGACCCCGATGACCGATATCTAATCTTGGTCTTCACCGCTAATCAAGTCTCCTACACTCTTGTAAATGTTTATGCCCCAAATATGCGCCAAATGAAGTTCCTACACAAGGTGCTTGACACCGTTAAGTCTATTCAAAAGGGGCAGCTGATCATATGCGGAGACTTCAACCTGGTCCCAGACATTCTTTTGGACTCCACCTCCGCAGCGAAGAGGCAGAGATCGCCTCTTAAGACTTTTCTCTCCAAGCATGATTTATTTGATGTCCGGCGTTGTCACCATGATTCTGAGAAAGACGTCACCGTTTTCTCCTCTAGACACCGCACGTATTCTAGAATAGACTTGTTTTTGTCTGACAAATGGCTTTTGCAAAGGGTTTGTATGTCTAAAATCCACACCACGACATGGTCAGACCACGCCAGCGAACAGCGAACTATTTGGGGTGTTTGTGTGAACTTTAGAACCCTTTAAAGTCTATGGGACTTGAACGTTTGAAATCTAAAGTGCTAATTTTAAAGGCTAATATGCAAGTTATTGTATTAAAAAGTGTTTGGGGACCTGGATCCTGCCCCAGGGGACATGTATCAATGCAAAAAAAAAGTTTTAAAAACTGCAGTTTTTTTGGCAGCAGTGATTTTAATAGTTCCTTTAAGTGAAACAATAAAAGTGAAATATTACTTTCAATTTTGTACCTAGGGAAGTGGGGGGGGTGTATAGTATGTCTGAAAAGTAGCGCTTGTTTCCCATGCTTAGAACCAGGACCGCCATCAGGAATTTTGGGGCCCCTTACACAGCTTCAGGCATGGGCCCCCTGGAGAAAAGAACCGGGGGGGGGGGGTGCTGCCGCATGAAATTGAGAAGCGGGGGGGGGGGGGCTGCTGCCGCGAATTGAGAAGCGGGGGGCCCTTTACAAAAAGAAGTAAAGAAAAATATATATACAAAAAAGAGAATATATATATTTTTTTTAAAAAGGGTGGTTGCCAACTGGGGCCCCGGGAACCTTATTTTTTTTTTTATAAAAGGAAATGACAAAAAAAGAGGGCTTTCCATTCGGGACCTCTGGGCCCTTTAATAAAAAGAAACCTCTGGGCCCTTTAAAAAAAAGAAAAAAAAAAATATATATATATATATATAAATAAAAAAAATAAATAAACATTTATATATAAAAAAAAAAAATTCCAGACCCTGGAGGGTCTGGAATGGATATTTGGGGGGAACCCCACATTTTTTTTTTTTTTTTTAATTTGATGCAGGGTTCCCCTTAATATCCATACCAGACCTGAAGGGCCTGGTAATTGAATTTGGGGGGACCCTCACGCATTCTTTTTTTTTTTTTTTTTATGAATGACCTGTCTCTGTATTGCTGGTATCTGACAATTCATTATAGCCACACGTGATTTTAAATGACTTTTTTCCTTCAGAAATTACATTTTGTGCAGGGACACTACTAAGCACAGGAAACAAGCACTACTTTACAGGCATACTATACACCCCCTAGGTACAGAATTTAAAGGAATTTTTCAATTTTATTGTTTCACTTTAAGCATTATTAAAATCACTGCTCCTGATAAAACGGACATTTTTTTAAAACTTTTTTTTCGCATTGATACATGTCCCCTGGGGCAGGACCCAGGTCCCCAAACATTCCCCTGGGGCAGGACTCGGGTCCCCAAACACTTTTTAGGAAAATAACTTGCATATTAGCCTTTAAAATTAGTACTTCAAATGTTCGAGTCCCATTGACTTTAACAGGGTTCTAAAGTTCACACAAACTTTTGGTCTGTTCGCAGGTTCTGGTGCGAACTGAACCCAGGGGTGTTCGGCTCATCCCTACCGGTAAGTGTGTCAGTGGGAGAAATAGTGCCCCATCACTGGTATCAGTGGGATGGATATTGTCCCATCATTGGTATCAGTGGGATGGATAGTGTCCCATCATTGGCATCAGTGGGAGGAATAGTGTCCCATCATTTGTGTCAGTGGGAGCAATAGTGCCCCATCATTGGTATCAGTGGGAGAAATAGTGTCCCATCATTGGTATCATTAGGAGGAATAGTGTCCCATCATTTTTGTTAGTGTGAGAATTAGTGCCCCATCATTGGTATTATTGGGAGGAATAGTGCCCCATCATTTGTGTCAGTGGGAGAAACAGTGCCCCATAATTGGTAACAGTGGGATGAATAGTGTCCCACCATTGGTATCAGTGGGAGGAAAAGTGCCCCATCATTGGTATCATTGGGAGGAATAGGGTCCCATCATTGGTATCATTGGGGGAATAGTGTCCCATCAATTTGTGTCAGTGGGTTGAATAGTGCCCCATCATTGGTATCAGTGGGAGGAATAGTGTCCCATCATTGGTATCATTAGGGGGAATTGTGTCCCATCATTTGTGTTAATGTGAACATTAGTGTCCCATCATGTGTGTCAGTGGGATAACTAGTGCCCCATCATTGGTATCAGCAGGATTGATAATGTCCCATCATTGGTATCAGTGGGAGGAATGGGGCATCATCATTGGTATCGTTGGGGGGAATGGTGTCCCATCATTTGTGTCCGCGGGGTGAATAGTGCCCCATCATTGGTGTCATTGGGAGGAATAGTGTCCCATCATTTGTATCAGTGGGAGATATAGTGCCCCATCATTGGTATTGGTGGGAGGAATAGTGCCCCATCATTTGTGTCAGTGGGATAATTAGTGTCCCATCATTGGTATTGGTGGGTTGAATTGTGTCCCATCATTGGGAGGAAGTGTGCCCCATCAGTTGTGTCAGTGGGAGATATAGTGCCCCATCATTGGTATCAGTGAGAGGAATAGTGTCCCATCATTGGTATCATTGGGAGGAATAGTGTCCCATCATTTGTGTCAGTGAGAAAAATAGTGCCACATCATTGGTATCAGTGAGAGGAATAGTGTCCCATCGTTGGGGAAGGTTCTTGCTCGTCAAGATTGTTATTTTATTTTTTATGTTATTTTAAGTTATTTCCCTCTACACATTTGATTGCAGAGTACTTGCCATGCTCTTACCGACATTTCTCTGCCATTTGCAAGCCCTCTAACCCTTTCCCTTAGTATTTTAGAGACATTTTAGTAGTCAAAAGTCCGGGTCCCCATTGACTTCAATGGGGTTCGGGGTCAAGTTCGGGTCCCGAACCCGGACCTTTTTTCCGAAGTTCGGCCGAACCCATCGAACCCGAACATCCAGGTGTCCGCTCAACTCTAGTTGTGGGTTAAGAACTCCAAGATCTTCTCAACCTGTGATTTCAGATAAAGTAACAATGTAATGTTTCATGCCCAATACATTTCATCTGAAGGGATAGCCCACAACTGTGTTTGTTGCAAAATATGAAATTGATTCAGTCACATTTCCCGCCTGAATTCTATAGAACATTCCAAAGATCTCAGATAGAATAATCCGGCAGTACAATCTGATATCTCTTCCACCGGGGACATCGATCAACGCTCCTCTGAACGGTCAGGCAGTTTATCTAACCAAGAAGAATAAATACATTAGAAATAGGAATGTGACATTTCTTCTAGTCTTTTCTTTTTCTCCACAATACAGAATCCGCCCTGCTGGAGAATGTTTGCTATAGAGATCAATGAAAAGTCTACTGAACAAGTATTTACTGGGCTGAAAACAGAGAAAGATCTCAGAACACATTTCTTTGAAATTCTCCTAAGAAAAACATTACTGGCTGATACAGGTAACGCCCACTGTTCTGATTGGCTCAGGTTTCAAATTGCAACTTTCAAATTTGACCGCCCGAATAGTGAAGCACGATACAGACTGTCAGCCCTATTATACCGCCAAATCCGACACTGAGATCATCAGATGAGACATTTATCCGAGAAATGTCATCCGTGCTTTGTTTTCATTGATTAGTCCAGAATGAGTAGAAATGGATTCTGAAGATTATTAAATCATGTAAAACATTTCTATATGTTCTCTATTATTTCAAGTCCTCGGAATGAAGAATCCCCTCCCCCCCCCCCTCCCCCCTATATACAGAACATGATAGTGAGGTGACTTCTCTCATAGATATCTTCCTTTCTATATGAGGGTATTACACGTTTCATTATCAGATCTTTATATGATCGTGAAACTGGCCTATAATTAATGTTCTTTCTTTAAAACATGTAGCAATTATGGATTTTTTATTATTATTATTATTAGTTTTCTTTTTTTCATTAATGAACTGTTAGAAATATGTAGCGAACATGACACCACCAGATACATATGTACAATGAATCAATACATGAAATGTTTTGTTTCAGATGTGTCTTCTCTTAGAAACATTGTTAACAATTTGCTGATTTATAGTTAGAAATTAAATTAAATTCGCTGCAGAATATTGAATGGCTTTGAATCCGCCACTTTCTGCCAGTTTTCTCTCGGGTCGGCTTTGCCTTAGACTCTTAGAAACAGGAATGCGGGACATTTGCATTTCTTCTTTAATAGTCATTTAAATATATAAAATGATTATCAATAGTAGTAGCAACTGATGATTGTGTTATCTGTTATGATGTGACGGATTACTTTTTTCAGTGTCATTTCCGATTTAAATAAAAATAACTATATATATATATATATATATATAGTTTGTTGAAAACTGAAGACTATAACCATGTGTTCTCTTTTATTCCGAGTCCTCAGAATGCAGAATGCAAATGACAACATCTAGAGATACAATACAATATATATATATCTGATGAATTGCATCCGTTTCTATTCAGCAAAAATATTGAAAAGCTTCTAAATAAATGAAATTCTCTGCAGTGTAATAAATGACTAGACCCCGCCCCTTCTCTTCCTGTCTCCCTTACACCCAGAAACATCGGAAGCAATGTGTTTCTTTGTCTCTTTTTTAAAACCATGTTTTATAAATATGAAATTACTGTGAACAATAGAAACAGGTGATTGTGTTTCTGTTTCGAAAGAATTAAAGATTCAAGTTTTCTGTGTAATCTCCACTCCAGGTATGAATATAAAATATAAAATAGTTGCGAAAAAGGTATAAATTCATCTTCTGGAAATGTATTGCTGTTACTGAATACAACACAATATTTAGGAGCCTTATAAAGGAATCTGATATTCCCTATTTTAGTGTAATGAATTGGGTGTCACTCCGCCTATTTTGCAGCAAGGTTTCCACCAGGTCCGCCCAGTTTGTATATAAGGAGAGCGGGCAGACAGCAGCGCTCAGTTTCAGCTTGTTTTTTGCAGCAGAAATCTTTCATCATGTCTGGTCGCGGTAAAGGAGGGAAGGGTCTGGGGAAAGGAGGCGCTAAGCGGCACAGGAAGGTGCTCCGGGACAACATCCAGGGCATCACCAAGCCCGCCATCCGACGTTTGGCCCGCAGAGGGGGTGTCAAGCGCATCTCCGGACTCATCTATGAGGAGACCCGCGGAGTGCTCAAAGTCTTCCTGGAGAATGTCATCCGCGATGCCGTCACCTACACCGAGCACGCCAAGAGGAAGACCGTCACCGCCATGGATGTCGTCTATGCTCTCAAACGCCAGGGCCGCACTCTCTACGGATTCGGAGGCTAAATCCTCATAGACACCTACCCTACTTCACCTACACAAAGGCCCTTCTCAGGGCCACCCACCTTCTCATACAAAGGGCTCACTGTATATTTCTCCTGGAGTTAGAACGTTTTAGTATGTGGGAAAGTAATACAAGTTTCTATTAGCTAAACATTCCGAGTGTACGATTTTATTTAGCTGTAAAACAAATCTGTGTGCAGTCTTAAAATATCGTTATCTCACATTTATTATTTGTCGGGTAGGTTGTCCTTGGAGGTCCCCGGAGTTATCATCTCTGTATAAAAGGCTGAAGGGGGCGGCGCCGCGACAATTTATTATTCTGAAGAGCATTTCAAATATTTAGAACCTAAAAAGGAAATATCTGGCTGTGTCCTTGATTTCTTCCAGTCATGTTCGGGGTCTGATAAGGGGACGATCTGCCACCGCTGCATGTAGGAGAGGACAATAAATATCGCTCAGAGACATGTACTCTTAATTATAAGATTTAATTATGATCAATGCCTTTTTTTTCGTCATAAAGGACAGTGCAGATCATGTCACTGTCGTGTGTGTGTGTGTGTGTGTGTGTGTGTGTGTGTGTATAGCAGTGAATTCCGAGGACTTGGAATAAAATAGAACATATGTAAATGTTTATCAGCAGTCATTCAATCCTGTCCAACCGAAAATAAAATGTCTCATGTGCTTATCTCCTGTTTTCAGGGTCGTATTTTTGTCTAATGATAAAAATTCTGGTGGGCAAATGTTTAGGCCTCACAGCAAACTTTTTTTTTTTTTATCGGACACCAATTGTCTTTTTTTTTTTCACAGAGGAGAGAACGGGTGTTCAGGAGATCTTCTAATGGGCTGTAAAAAAAAAAAAAAAAAACGGACGCTACTATTTCCATAATTGTTGGGGGATTGAACTGTAAAATGAAGGGGGTCCTATAACGAGATTGTCACAGTTCATTGAATTCCGGCGGGAGATTCCGTGAGATGGTAACACGTACATATTTCCTGGAGGGGATGCGATCAGTGGGATCTTTTCCAGTTGGAAGAATGATTCGTGATCTTCAGAAGAAATCCATCAGAACTAAAAAGATGACGAATTAATGAAATCACTCCAATATAAAATGTATCACCATTTATTATTAATGACACGTGCCATGCCATCGCATTGTCCCCCCCATCGGGATCACACCACCTAGTCAGAGGAACCATTTTATTACCAACATGTAAAAATAAAACCTCTTTTGGTTGTCTATTTTTACAATCACATCTCCCGATACCAATGTATGTGCGTCTCTCTCTTTGAATGGAGGTATAATGCGGCTGAATCTTTCTACCTGTAACTGAACAAATACAAAGTGTTTGCTTTTAGAGTGAACGGTGTTCCACATGAGGAACGGAAACAATGTTATGTGTGTCGGGCTCTTTGTATGGAGAGGTGGGTGGCTCTTAGAAGAGCCTTTGTTGTGTTGGGTAATGGAGGGGAATGATCGGGATTACTTGGATTTGGTGGCCTTGTGGCTCTCGGTCTTCTTGGGCAGCAGCACGGCCTGGATGTTGGGCAGGACTCCTCCCTGGGCGATGGTGACGCCGCCCAGCAGCTTGTTGAGCTCCTCGTCGTTGCGGACAGCCAGCTGGAGGTGCCGGGGGATGATGCGGGTCTTCTTGTTGTCGCGGGCGGCGTTGCCGGCCAACTCCAGGATCTCAGCCGTCAGATACTCGAGGACGGCGGCCAGATACACGGGAGCACCGGCCCCGACTCGCTCGGCATAGTTGCCCTTTCTGAGCAGACGGTGAACACGACCGACTGGGAACTGCAGACCGGCCCGGGATGACCGGGTCTTTGCCTTAGCCCGAACCTTGCCTCCTTGTTTGCCGCGTCCTGACATTGTACGTAGATGATCGGGTTACTCAATGGAGAATATCACTCCACAGGTCACTCCCCTTCATTTATACACTCAATGCTCTGACGTCACACGCTGCGATTGGTCACGTTTGAATCCAGCCAATAGCTACAAGACTTGTCTCTAGACCAATCTGTAATAGAGGGTATGAAGCCATGGCGTCACTCTCCATCACATGACTGAATCTTCCAATAGAAGAGTGAGGAGGGGTGTGGACTCATTTGCATAGGACGCCTATATAAACAGCACACGAGGGCGGCTCCAGCACACTTTCCCTTTGTTGATCGGAGAATATATCATAGTGCTAATCATGCCTGAACCAGCCAAGTCCGCCCCGGCGCCCAAGAAGGGTTCCAAGAAAGCCGTGACCAAGAGCCAAAAGAAGGACGGCAAGAAGCGGAGAAAGAGCAGGAAGGAGAGTTATGCCATCTACGTGTACAAGGTGCTCAAGCAGGTCCACCCCGACACCGGCATCTCCTCCAAGGCCATGGGCATCATGAACTCCTTCGTCAATGACATCTTCGAGCGCATCGCCGGAGAATCTTCCCGCCTGGCTCATTACAACAAGCGCCGCACCATCACCTCCCGGGAGATCCAGACCGCCGTCCGCCTCCTCCTGCCCGGAGAGCTGGCCAAGCACGCCGTCTCCGAGGGCACCAAGGCCGTCACCAAGTACACCAGCGCCAAGTAATCCCCCATCATCATCCCATCACAAGACACAAAGGCTCTTCTAAGAGCCACCCACCATTTCCATCAATGAGCTGTCATCACATTGTATCAATTCGAGATTCTAAACATTCGTGAAAAATAAACGAATTATATGATATCAATCATGTGTGTACAATCTGATGGAGTTAATACATTTGTGGATGTATTGGAATGAATCCATCCGAATACCAGCTAGTCTTCCACATTCCCTTTATTGAGGAATTCCAGAAGGTTTTGTTTTGTTTCCACCACTTAGTCCCGTTCTGTAGAATGGATATCTGGAAGATCTAATTTATACATGACTATTGTCGGCTAGTGGGAACAAAAGCCATCCAATATCTTTACCGTGTAAAAGGCTTGCATTTTATCACCACTAGGTGTCAGTGTTGGTCAGGGAATACATGGGAGTTTTTATATTACACATCTATAATATCTTCTTTTCATTGCATCATTTTTGACCGATAAGCTTGTTTTCCGATTTATAAACTATCTTAAACGTTTCACAAATCGTGCTAATGTCTGGAGACACATACACATACAGGGAAATGCTTACATATTAGGAATAGTTCATCTGCTCAGAATTCTTACCAATAGATCCCCTTGTGATGCATTTTTGTTAAACAGAATCAACTTTTGGTATGGGAGTCCGAATATAATACATATATACACAATCACCGGCTCACCTTATATTGTGCACACATGATCCATTCTCAATGTTTCTGATTCCTTACACTGAGGAAATGAGTTTCTAATCTTTGATTTTGAACATATTAGATTGTAAGCTCCATTAGTAGGACCCTCGTATGTCGTATGACCCCCACTGTCAGCTTTTGTCGTATTTTAAAGAGCTGTGCAAATTGTTGGCGCTATATAAATCCTATATATAGTAATACAATTGTGTGTTGATGTAGTACACCAGCGCCAAGCAAATCCCCAACAGGACACACGTGCTCTTCTAAGAGCCACCCGTGTACTACATATCAGAGCGGTCATCTCCTGATGTTGACATGATATCATGAGAATTATAGGTCAAATAATGTTTTTGGTGTATTGTTTGACAAATAAAACCTTAATGTAAATTAATAGGATTGGTTATGGCATTTAGATGTCGCCCTGTGTCCATTCCCTCAAATCCCCCGGTAGGAATTAGCGGCACACCGATTTTAATGTTTATATGGGGAATAGATTGAAAGGGGGATGTAAATCCAGCAATAGGTGTTCACGATGTAATGCTGATCCACATGGACCATCTAGAAATAATGATGCACCATCCCAGATCTGTCTAATCGGCGATCTTTCCCGCTATGTTAGTACATAATTGTACTGGATAGAACAAGCTGTACCAGTCACCTTTCTACCTGTTATTCACAAAGAACGGAATAATCCGATCAGTGAGATCGGAGGAGGATTTTCTGTCATCTCATTTACTATATTATGGTGACAATCAGTCCAATGTCAGAGCTCCTAATTCTTACACATTGTATGATGTGGAGGGAATTCCCCTCCCCCACACAAAGAAGGCAATTATACTAACAGATAACGGGCAGATTTTGGCGGGCATTTTAAAAATGCCGCTTTTTTTTAAGTAAACCAATCATGAAAAGGGGTGTGAGTTAGTTCTCCAATCAGAAGACAGTGATGTGTATAAATAGACGCCGCACAGCCTGTATTCTCTCATACTCGTGTTTCATCAACCATGGCAAGAACCAAGCAGACCGCTCGTAAGTCCACCGGAGGGAAAGCTCCCCGCAAGCAGCTGGCCACCAAAGCCGCCCGTAAGAGCGCCCCGGCCACCGGCGGAGTCAAGAAGCCTCACCGTTACAGGCCCGGCACCGTCGCTCTCCGAGAGATCCGACGCTACCAGAAGTCCACGGAGCTGCTCATCCGCAAGCTGCCCTTCCAGCGCCTCGTCCGAGAGATCGCCCAGGACTTCAAGACCGACCTGCGCTTCCAGAGCTCCGCCGTCATGGCTCTGCAGGAGGCCTCCGAGGCTTATCTCGTCGGACTCTTCGAGGACACCAACCTCTGCGCCATCCACGCCAAGAGGGTCACCATCATGCCCAAAGACATACAGCTGGCACGCCGCATCCGTGGAGAGAGGGCATAATACACTCCGCCGACATCCTCATCACCCCCCCCCCCCCCCTACACTCAAAAACAAAGGCTCTTCTCAGAGCCACCACATCCTCCTCACAAAGAGCTCCATACCGTCTCCTCACCACTACTACATCATACAAATACTTCCTCTACACCTCCCATTACATGTATTTAATTATTTTTATTGTATTTTCTACTCGCTTCATTCCTTATTCTAAGAGAATGTCTGTGTCAGGTAGAAATAGGAGTGTTTGGAGGATCGCTCACATGACTTTATTCTTCTCTGCACTCATCTCTAACATTCCTAAAACAATTACAAAGTAACAATTCAAACTTCTCTCTAGGAAGGAGATTTTTTTTTTTTTTTTCTCGCGCCGCTCTGTTCCCAGCATACTACAATGTAACCATATGTAGCAAAGGAAGAAAACAAAACAAGTTCCTAGAAAGTTCCTGTTCATATCTCTGTACTTGGAAAGAAAACCTGTTCAAGATAAATAAAAACACACCACTCCCCCTCCTGTAAAGAGATTCTGGGATCAGCTATTTCTCAGCTCGGGTGTATGAATGATACAGCTGACTAATCTCACACTCAATATTCATTCTTCTGCTCCATGAAGAAGATACTTTTTTTTTTCTACCACAGGAATCTCTCCTCTCCTATTCTCCAATCTTCCCTCTCACACGCACAGGTGACATTGTTACACCTTCCCATCAGCACATCTTACACTCTCTTCACATTATCTACAGAAGCCTATCATTGGCACCCTGTAGCGAGTTGTACATTTCTCATTCCAAGCATTTTTATTAATGTAAGCCATCACCCGATAGTGATCAGTACTGTGATTGCACAACACCATCCTCCGCAAACTGTACAGCGATGAGATGTCGGCGGGCAATTTCAAAATATCCTGATCAGCCAATCACAGCCACTCGTGGTTCACATGTTAGCGGAAAAGACAATTTATGTCATTTTATGGGGAGATTTCTAAAAGCGGAACCGTGAAATAAAATTGCATTCCAAATGTAACATCGGGGCTGCTAATCATCGTCATATTATTTTGGGGTGACAAAATGGAATTCTATGACAGCGAAGAGTCCCTTCTCCGCATAACACAATGTTTTTGTTGCTGATCATTCCAACATGCCCGATCAGTACATCGATTTCCCTTATACCGATCACATGAAATATGGAAGATCCTGAACGACCATCTATAATACCCCCCTCCCCAGATACCAGACAGTGGGCGGGGATTTCCAGGGCTCCGATCTGCGAGTGAAACGGATCGTTTCAGGGGCCCAGAAAACTTTTTATACCAGGAGGGATCTCTAGTAATCCTTTGTGCGATTTATCATATCAGAGATTCTCTGCAAGGGACACATGTACAATGTGGGATGGAAACGTGTGATCTCATCTAGACTGTGTGCAAAGTCTATATGGCCCCTGGTGGGTATGTGTGGCTCTGTTAGGAGGAGGTGGGTGGCTCTGAGAAGAGCCTTTGGGGGGTGGAGATGAGGGGGGTGTCTGGCTATTGCTATCTTTATTTCTTCTTCGGAGCGGCCTTCTTGGGCTTGGCTGCTGTCTTGGGTTTAGCCACCTTCTTAGCCGGACTTTTGGCGGCTTTTTTCGGCTTGGCTGCAGCTTTGGGCTTCTTGGGGCTCTTTGTCGCCTTCTTGGCGGGAGAAGCTGCAGGCTTTGCCGGTTTCTTGGCGGCCTTCTTGGGGCTCTTCGCGACCTTCTTGGGGCTCTTGGCCGCTTTGCTGGGGGCTTTCTTCTTGGGGGACTTGGCCGGCTTCTTGGCTGCCGCAGGTTTCTTGGGCTTGGCCGCAGCCGATGGCTTCTTGTTGGCGATTTTCTTGGCCTTGTCGCCCTCTTGCTGCTTCTTGTTGATCTTGAAGGATCCGGAGGCGCCATGTCCTTTGACCTGGACGAGGCTGCCCTTAGTCACCAGCCCCCTGATGCCGGCCTTGAGGCGGCTGTTGTTCTTCTCCACATCGTATCCTCCGGCGGACAGGACCTTCTTGAGGGCGGCCAGGGAGACCCCGCTGCGCTCTTTGGAAGCGGCCACTGCTTGGAGGAGGAGCTCGGACACGCTGGGACCGGACGGCTTCTTGCTGCCTTTCTTGGCTCCTCCGGCTGCTGCCTTCTTAGCCGGCTTCTTCTTGGCGGCGGGCTCCGCTGGAGGAGCGGCGGCTGGGGCGCTTTCAGTCTCAGTCATGATTCTGCAAAAGTACAAATACTAGATACAATTGGTTGCGTCGCTCTGGCTTATATAAAGACGTTCTGCACTGCTATTGGTTGGTACAAAGCTTTGGTCTGTACTGCTATTGGTCGCACATACGACACGCCCACTCACTGTCACTCCTGAGTTGGTGAATCTTCTCTCTCTTGTTGTGTTTCCCAGGCAAAGAGAAAAACGATTTTATTCCCAAATAAAACCATGTCCGATCGTCATCGGGGACCCGATCTGCTCACTGGACTGTCACTTATCGGGGGTCACTTACAGCTGCCGGGAGCTGCTGAGGAGGCTGAACACAGAGGCTGCAAACACAGCCATCCTCCCGAGTGTGTGTCCCATTCTTCCTCCTATCTTCTTTTCTACACAAATTCTACACAGAAAACAATCTTCTGACATCTCCCACTAGAATGATCTTCACATTAGATGAGTGGAGAGTGACCATCAGGAAACATTTCCCCCTAATACAGAACTCTGCTCATCTATAGCTGAGTAGAAGGAGCCTGGAACAAAAACACGAGCCGGTGACAGGAGATCCCCCTTGTGTGATGTGATGGCAGATATTGTTATACATACAAGACTCAGCTGATTACACAATGTCATGTTTGATGTTCTATATATTATTATCTGGTCACTATGATACATATAGTGTTATCCAGATACTTTGAGTACGTTTATCCATCGGTGTTACCACACAGCTATATGGTCTAATCAGGGATCGTGTTTGCGTTGTATCATCTATCTAGAATGTATTGTTTCGGTGATCAGAGAGCCAATCCATCAATGTTGGATGAGATCATTTATTTCTAGGCAAGAGATCATTTATTTCTAGGCAATAATAATAATAAAAAAAAAAAAAAAAGAGAAGCATACTCACCACGAACCTAATTTTACTTGAATGGACATTTTTTTCAGGACAGGCTTTCGGAGTGTTCCCTTCCTCTCAAAACCAAAACAAACTAAAAGTAAAGGGAAAACACCAAAAGTTTGAACCTGAGGATTTAAATATTAGACTCTCTTTAGCCCATTTTCAACTCCCCCCCTGTATCCCAGTTAGATTAGCATCTCTTCTCTGCATCCTCAATATCTCCTCTCCTCTGTATCCCCCAGAGCACCGATCTACCAGTGTGGATGAATTCCAGCTAATCCTGAAAATATACAGCACTAAAAACGTTCACTGATCTAATGATCCCAAGCCCATGACAAGTACATGGATCTCATAATACAATACATCTCCAGAAACCCAAATATGAATTCTAAATATAGTGCTAGATAACCACTAGATTATTCAGGGGAAGGAAAACAAAATAATAATAGATAGATAGATAGATAGATATCCAACAAATTCACACACGATGTCCAGCCTCTTCCCCCAACTTTATTCTGACTTATACTCAATAAATAGCACACCGCTCCTTCCTATCACTAATAACAGCGCCCCACCGTATGTACAAAAGCACCGCTCCTCTACATCCCGAATAGCACCTCTCATCTCTATGCTAATTAGCAGGACTCTCCATAAATAGGACCTGTCACCTGAGCGATACTATCACATAGGGGGAGGGGAGACATTGGGGATGAAAACACCGCCAATATCTCCATAAAGAGGAACTAGCCATCCACCTGGGACACCTTGCAGTTGCTCTGTGTTCCGTATTTGCGGTATACAAACATCACGCATGAACCATTGTTATGTTATGCAAGTCCTGTAAGTTGTTTTATACCAGGGAGGGGCCTGGAAATGTTCCTCTGGAGATTTACTCTGATCACTGACAATATTCAATAAAAAGGAATAATACAAACAGCTCCCACTCTATTCCAAATAAAGGTGACCTGGCGGTGAAAGGATACATGACATCTGTACTGAGATCGGAGAAGAGATACAATGTGATTCATTGTAACTTTTCCCTTCCTAATTCCCGAGATGTGTTTACAATGTAGACTTTGGTAGCTGAACCAAAACAATATCTGGGGACCTAGTGAATTGGAAACACAAGCAGCCATTTGTGAAGAGGGCATATACTTGTCTGTAGAAATGTGTGGGTATAGCAGTGGGTAAAGCTTGAAGTAAATATAAAACTGTTGATAATATGGTCATTTTGATAATAATACATTGGCCAGATCAAGAATGTAGCCCACAAGATTACTTTTTTTTATTTTTTATTTTTTTAACTTGATTGTGCTCCCTGTCCTCTCCACTACACAACAAGGATAGCTATCACAGCCCTTTTCAGCTACAGAAATTATGACTGAAATTAAAGGGGTTGTAAAGGACCACCCCCCCCCCCCCCTCCAAATAGCTTTATTTACCTTAGTGCAGTCCCCCTTCACTTACCTCATGATGCTTTTAAATATCCTTATTTCCTCAGAGAATTTCTACTTGCACTTAGTGTACTGTGTCCTTTGTACAGTGTGCACCTAAAGCTATCTGTATACATTTGCATTACATTTTCAGTTAGTGCATGGTGTCCTTTGCACAGTGTGCAACTAAAGCTAACTGAAGACAATTCTTGGTGTCCTCTTACTAATAATACTACAGGCAGGAAGTTGATTCTGCTAGCTGCAGTATAATATATACACACATCCCAGCTATGTGCTGCTACATCTGTCTGCAGGCCAATAGTATGTCTGGAAGGAGAACAAGGAGAGGCAGACAGTCACACGATGATTAAAGAGGGCAAGGAGGGGCGGGCGTGGCCGGACCTAGCTAAGAGATGGACGCCTAAGCTCCGAGCTCCTGCCGCCTCGGACCGAACTATAACAATAAGCAGAGATTTTGGATCCTCACCCTCATCCTGACGATGGGAACTGCCTCCAGACACTTGTCGGCTTCACGTTCCCATTCACCGAGGGAAAAGACCGGCGCATTGAGCCAACACATACTAGGATAACTGAACTGTCCGACCGAATAAAACGACTCGAGAATGCCCACAAACTCACCTTAGCGACCAAAACATACTCTGACCTCCTGACAGCTAGGGAAGAACTGCTAGAAGAACTCCAAACAGCCTTAAAGCGTAAACTCACAAATTATTCTTCAAGTTCGGAAATACAGCCGGGAAACTGTTGGCGTCGGCCTTACAAAAGAAAAAAAACTAGTTATACTATTCATTCCATTACTCCTCCGTCGGGGACACCCGTCACCAGAACTGACCGTATTGCCCATGAATTTGTAAACTATGGGCCAGATTCAGAAAGACTTGCGCTGGAGTATATCGATATGCGCCGCGTAACTGTAAAGATGTGCCGTTGTATCTATGCGGCCGTACCCACCAAACTAGATGCTAGAAAACAGGCTTTTTCCGACCGGCTTAACTTTCCTTCGCCAGAGTATCGTAAGCGCATATTTTCGCTTGGCGCATCCGTCGCGCCTATTGATTTCCCATTCAAATATGCAAATGAGGGAGATTTCCCGATTTGCGAACGGATTAGCACCAGACGCTGGCTACATGTGCCGCGCGTATGTCGGTATGTCGTCCGTCTGTCGCAAAGTTATTCCTACAAATACCTGCTGTATCTTTACTCCTGACGGCCACAGGTCAGCAGGAGAGCAGCTACAGGAGCAGCGTTACCGACGGAAATAGCAAGCTGAACAACCACACTTGCAAGGACAACACCTCCGTGTGCCAACATGCCAGGGGCAGCCGTGGTCCTAGCACTACTAATGGGTCCCCCGGTACGGAGGAGGCGGGCACGTGAGAGGATATACCGCATGCGCATGAGCCTCTTTGGCATGGGTGATGAGGAGGTATATCGCCTCTTCAGATTCAGCCCAGATGCAATCCTTGAACTAACCACAACCCTGCAGGATGACATCACCAGCAAGACACACCGCTCACTAGCAGTGCAGCCACTGGTGAAGGTCCTGGCAACACTTCATAGTGGATCATTCCAGCGTACAAGTGGAGTGGTGGCTGGGATGTCACAATCCTCCATGAGCAGATGTGTGCACCAGGTTATCCCTGCAATCCTCAGACGCATGTCCCACCACATCATCAGACCCACCACTGAGGACCTGCGGCTGAAGGCAATGACAGATTTCTACAGCATTGCCAGATTCCCACGCACCGTGGGGGCCATTGATTGCACACATGTGGCCCTACAGCCCCCAGTGCCACAGAGCACATATACCGCAATCGGAAGCATTGACATTCCATCAACGTACAGGTGATAGCCGATGCCCAACGCCTCATATGGCACGTCCGTGCCAAACATCCCGGATCCAGCCATGACAGCTTCATATACAATCAGAGCCCCATTCCAATGGAATTCAAACAGAACATGTATGGGGACAGCTGGCTGGTTGGTGAGTGACATGGGTGGCAGGCATGACTGTGCCCCCCCATGATGCTGACATCACAAGGGGCACATGCATGACTAACATCCTCCTGTCTTTTCCCTTACAGGTGACTCTGCATATTCACTGGGACCCCATCTAATGACTCCTTTCTGGAACCCCCAAACTAGAGGAGATAGAAGATACAATGCGGCACATATCAAAACTCGTGCAGTGGTGGAGCAAACATATGGGCTCCTAAAGTCCCGTTTCCGCTGCCTGGATAAGTCTGGGGGGGGGCCCTATTGTATTCCCCTACCTTTGTGTGTCAGATCATCGGTGCATGTTGCATTCTGCACAACTTTGCCATGAGAAAGGGCCTGCAGATTGACATACGTGATGACCTGACCCCCCAACCAGACAGCCCCCCCCCCCCCCCTGCCAGAGGAGACCCATTCAGCTGATGGAAGAGCAGTCAGGAGGGTCCTCGCCGTAGGCATCTTTGGACACTAAACAAAAACATTTATCACACGGACAATGCACGCATGCACACCACTGATGTCCCTAGATCACACACACCACATGCACATCACATTGGATTAGCCCAAGTCCAACATGCAGGACTTGGGAGCAGCAACGCCACGTCAAGGCCCCAATGGTGTCGCTGTCCATTCATACACCATTCACACGTCATTCACACAGCCGTGGGGATAACTTCTCCCCAACGGCCGAGGGTGACACCCCTTACTGGCAGGAGTGCCACCCCCTCACATTCACACACCATTCACACTGTCCCCTGCACTACTGACCGTGTGCATTTAAACTCAAAATAAAAAGCTCATTACCTGAGCAACATTAAAAAAAAAAAAAAAAAAGGACTTCCGGGTCAGGCGCCTCATGGGGAAGCTGTGATCTCCTCAGCTCCCGCTATCCCCGCCACGAATCTGCCTTTGAAATCCAGCCCCGCCACGCATCCCCCCGGCAGACACCCCACTTACCTCCCCCTTGCCAGCGGTCAACTCCAAAACCAGAAAATGGACCGTTTTCTGGAGAAAGGCGGCCCGCGATTTTCGGCGGCTCAGCGCCAAATTGAGGCCGGGGATGCGGCCTTGTCATCCAGCGCGGCGACCGCAGCAGACGCACCTGACATGGAGGTAAGTGGCAGCCAGCCCTCTCCTCCACATCAGCCTACATCTCCATGCCAGCCCCCTCCAACACCACAGAGGGACAGCTCTGAAATCGAGCTCATAGCACAGGCTGTTGCAGCACTCCTGGCCCCCACCATTTCTGCCTCTGTGGAAAGGGCAGTCACTGCAGGCATGCAAGCCATCAAAAGGGAACTGAGTGAACACACTGCTCGCCTTAATGAGGCTGAAGAAAAACTTGCCAACTTAGAAGAAGATTTGTACAAGGCCCAGGGTTTTGAGGAGGCTCAAGATAAAACTAATCAATTTATTATGCAGAAATTAGAGGACTTGGAGAATAGAGCTAGAAGAGGGAATCTGCGTTTCGTTGGCGTTCCCGAATCACTGCAGTCCTCCTCCTTAGTGAATCTATGTTCTGATCGCATACCTCAGGCACTGGGCTTACCCAGACCTTGTACAGTTGAGAGGGCCCACCGCATAGGGGTTTACACCCCTGAACGTTCCTCTCCACGCACGATTATTGCCAAATATTTGAACTATGCTGATAAGGCCGCTATCCTTCAGAAATATCGCCAAGCTAGATCTCTCCAGATTGATGGGGTTAAAATCCTTGTGTTTGCTGATTACTCGATTGACGTCTCCAAAAAACGGAAAGCCTTCCAGCATGTATGCTCGACCCTCTTCCAACGTCAAATAAAGTTTACGCTGGCTTTCCCTGCTATTCTGCGCCTTAAGGCACCTAACGGGGACCAACTCACCTTTCAAGACCCCTCGGAGGCTGAAAAATTCCTGCGCACAGATCTACATTCTTCCTCTCAAGCTAAAGCGGCTCCACTCTCCAGATCGCTGGAGCAACGCAGCCCTCGCAAAGACTCCCCCAAACGCCTCAGACCCTCGGGCCCGCAAGCCCTCCATGCTCCTCATTGACTCTGGTATCGTTCCCTTCCCCAATGTGGTGACTCTATGTTCCACCTTGATCTTGCTATCCCTTGGTATGATTATATCGCTCATACACGTGCCTTTGTGGTGAGATGTGTTTTATTTGATCTAATCTAAGTCTTATTTCTCATACACATTAAGTCATATGTGCTTACTGCTAAGTTGACCGTGGACACCCAGCTCCTGTCCTGCTCACCCCCCCTGCCGGTGGGCGTCATCCGCCACACTGTGTTCCTATACCTAAGAGGCGGTAGTTTACTTCTGCCAGAGGTTTAGGGGTAGGGAGCTGGCCTCTACTGGGTCCCCATGAGGAAAAAAGCGAAGTCCTTTGTTCCTAATGTTTATCTTACCTATTTTGTTGGTTCTTATGGTTATGATGTTGTTCCTTCTTGTGTGATACCCTGCACCTTTCTCATCCCACATGGCCTCCATCGAACGCCCACATCCCCAAGCCTGACACATAACAGACCGCCCAGGATTTATGTATCCATTCCCTCACAAATGTCAGTCCCTTCATGCCTACCCCATACAGATACTACATCTGCATATTTTCATTTTCATCTACTTTACACCCCCCCATGAGAATAATCTCATGGAATGTGAGGGGGCTTCGATCCCCTATTAAACGACTCAAAATTTTGAGACATCTCAGGAGGCTAAAAACGGACATAGCCCTGCTCCAGGAAACTCACCTGACTCGGGCAGACTTTCACCGCATGCAAAAGCTGTGGGTGGGTTCAGTTTTAGGATCCGACGCAGTTGGCCGGAAGGCTGGGGTTCTCATTTTGATCCACAAACGCCTCGCTTGCAAAATACTCTCGACTACCACAGACGATCAGGGTAGATTTATCACTATTCATATCCAATTGGGTGAAAGGGATTTTTTGATTTCCAACGTCTACGCTCCCAACTCTCCCGGCAGACATTTTCTGGCTGAACTGTCTTCCAAACTCCTACAACAACCTCTCATACCACATTTTGTTGGAGGAGACTTCAACTCTACCCTGCACTTATTGGAGGACAGGTCCGCCACAAAAAAATTGTCTAAACCCACTTCAAACTCTGATCAAACTCAGTTAGCCTCTACCATGGAATCTCTCCATTTCACTGACCTGTGGCGACTTTCTCACCCCCTAGACAGAGAATTTACTTTCTACTCCAGCCCCCATAAGGTGTTCACGAGAATTGATTTTATTTTCGGCACTGACACGGTAATCCCTTGGATCTCAGAAACTGAAATACATGAAATAGCTATATCTGACCACGCTCCAATTTCTATTGACCTAAAAGACGTGACCTCTAACTCTCCTGCACATATGTGGCGATTCCCCTCATATCTTTACAAAAACACGGACTTCCAGTCTTATATTGACGGGGCCTGGGGGGAGTACGCCGAAGCGAACTCCGCCCACGTCTCTAACCCCAATCTGTTCTGGGATGCTGGAAAGGCTTATCTACGGGGCAGAATCATTTCTTATGCTTCTTCCTACAAAAAGCACTCCCTAGCCAGCTACAAGGCCGCCAGTCTCCGTCTTAAATCAGCACAACATGTCCTGGCTACTTCAGATTCCACTAGTAACAGGGAGGAATGGCGTAGCGCCAAAAATGCCTTTGACACTTGGGCTGATATTATGGAACTTACAAAAAGAGCCCATGTCGACGCACACCTTTACAAGTTCGGAAATAAATCGGGCAAGCTCCTAGCTAGACTATGTAAGGGCCCATACAAACCTACACATATACACTCCCTCAGGGACCCCTCGGGCTCCATTAAAAAGACACCGAAAGAGATTAATAAAATCATGCAGGAGTTTTACTCCTCCTTATACGCGAAAGACTCCATTGACCTCAGCACTGCCCACTGGTTTTTGAACAAAGCCAATCTCCCTGTAGTCACCCCTTCCCAACTTCAGACCCTAAACAAGCCCATATCCTCTTCGGAGGTTTCCTCAGCCATCAATCATACGGCCCTTGGTAAGGCCCCAGGCCCAGACGGCCTCTCCGGAGAATTCTGTAGGACTCTCCATGAGCCCCTCGTGCCAGTACTCCTTAATGTTTACAACCACATCTGGAACGGTGGACAATATCTCCCTTCAGGCAACCAAGCCATTGTAAAATTGATTTCGAAAAAAGGAAAGGACCCCCTAGAACCTGGCTCGTATAGACCCATCTCTCTCTTAAATTTAGATGTTAAAATTCTATCTAAAATTATTGCCACCAGACTCGCTACTATCATTCCCTCCTTAATTCATCCAGCACAGTCAGGTTTTGTACAGGGTAGGACAGCCTCACTTAATATCCGCAAGGTCCTTTTAGTATTAGACCATGCGATTCAACACAGGGGGGGGGGGATTATGCCATAGTCACTCTGGACGCGGAGAAAGCTTTTGACAATGTCAGCTTCGATTGGCTCAAGCTTGTTCTCTCGAAAATTGGCCTCGCAGGTCCCTTTTTCCATCTTATTTCATCAATGTACACTGCTCCCGCGGCCAGACTGGTAGCGGCGGATCTCCTCTCTGATGAATTCTGCCTTTTCAAAGGAACTAGGCAGGGATGCCCTCTATCACCGTTACTTTTTAATCTGGCACTAGAGCCTCTTTCCAGAGTTCTGAATTTCGAGGCTCCGCTACATGGAATTAGCCTGGGTGACCAGGAGCTGAGATCTGCCCTATTTGCAGATGATGTACTCGTATTCACCAGCAACCCTACCTTAGACATGTCCACTATTAAAAATCTTTTTGATAATTTCAGACTATGCTCAGGCTTACGTATTAACTATAGTAAGAGCGAGATTCTTCCACTAGGTCCTATTCCACACCCCCCCTGGGCTGCACACTCACCTTTCACCATAGCTAAATCCCACATCACCTACCTAGGTATCAAAATTGGTAAACTCCCTTCCTCTTTATACACATTGAACTACCCTCCTCTGATAGACAAAATCGTGCTGGAACTTGGGAACTGGATGGATCTGCCTCTCTCGTTACTGGGAAGATGCCACCTCTTCAAAATGGTAAGCTTTGCGCGGCTCCTCTATCCTCTCCAAACAATTCCATTACTTTTAAAACATAAAGACGTTCAGATATTAAACAAAGCCACATCTAAATTTATCTGGAGACAGAGGAGACCCCGCATGGCCATGACTAAGCTGCATCTTCCCAGGGGCGAGGGTGGCGCTGGTTTGCCTAACATCAGGTTATATAACCTAGCTTGTTTGGTGAGGATAGGCCTTGACTGGATTCAAAAATCCTCTAGATACTCCAATTTTCTTCTTGAATCGGCAATGGCTCATCCCTATTCTTTAGTGGCACTTTTACATTCTCCTTGGAAATCTATTCGCCCAAACCTGCAACATAATCTTCTCCTGAGGGATACCGTCATAGCATGGAGAGAGACAAGAAAAAGCGAGAAACTCTGTCCTTTCTTATCCAGGCACACGCCTATTCAAGGGAATCCCTGTTTCTCCCCGGTATGGATTGTAACGTCTATGACACATGGGCTGAGAAAGGAATCAACCACTTTTCCTCTCTATGTGACCTGGGCTCCGGCCAACCTCTGACCTTCTCAGCCATAGCCAGTAAATTTTCCTTACCGAAGGCCCACTTATTTTACTTCTGGCAATGCACTAACTATATACGTACCACCTGCAGGGAAGGAACCACCAGATTTAAAGCGTCCATTACTGATGGCCTGTTACAGTCGGGTTCTAACACTATCTCTTGTATCTATAAACCCTTTCTTCACAAGATTACCCCCCCCTTAACGTCCTCTTCTGTTACGCACTGGGGCAAAGACTTCCCCGATCCGGAACTTACCGACAAACTCTTGCAAGGCTACATCAAACTCACCAAATTGATACCCTGCGAACAGTGGGAGAGAAACTCAGATGAAATATTACATCGCGCACATATCCCTTTCCTCAAGTGACATAAACACTAACTCCCATAAGTCTACTCTCTGTCCGCTCTGCAACCAGCCTTAACCCACTCTGAGCTCACCGCTTCTGGTCACTGTTCATTCATCTTTCCTCCTCTCTGGCAGCAAGTAATTTCCTTCATCAAGGGAGTCACACTACTGCACCTCCCCAAAGACCCCTACTTCTGATCTTTGGCTACTGGGACAAGCAGCTCTTAACCTGGTCTTCCACTCTGACCGGCGTCACAAAGAATGGATCCTTATCACCCTATTTGCAGCAAGAAGAGCAATCCTGAAGCACTGGATTACCACTTCCTCCCTACGATATCTCTCGTTAAGCAAGAACTCCACATGCAGCTCCACAAGGACAAAAAAAAATCACAACACAGATTTCAACAATACGGGAGCAAAGCAACGTTTCCTCTCAAGATGGGGAGCATTCATGGCTGCTACAAATCAGGCAGACCCACACAAATCCCTCCACACTCTTTTTGTTTACTACAAAAGTCGCTCGACGGGTCCAGACAAAGAACCCTTAGCCTGATCTTCCTGGGTTTCCCCCCCCCCACCTCCATACCTTCTCAATCATTCCTTCGGTTCAGGCTCGCTACTCACGATCAAGTAATCTTCTTATTGTGGTGTGACTTATTGATCAATTTATTACTATTGTATTTACGATGGAAATGGATGCAGGTTTTTATTTTCTCCCCCCCCCCCTGTTCACCCCCTTTTTTTCTCTCTCTTTCATTTTCTTTACTCTAATCTACTTTCACCTTTATCCTCCTTGATTCTTTTTTCTCTGACTATACCTAGCTAACTTAGGGATCCATCCAGTTCCCGTTCTTTTAGTTGTACCGACTACATATGTCTTGGTTATTATTGGATCCTTGTGTGTAATGCCTTTACAGATTGTAAAAATATTCTTTTTGGCGACGTGGAGGGACCTCCCGTTGCGTGAAATTATCTCCATTGTATGTTGGATTTTGTCAATAAATTCTTTTGAAAAAAAAAAAAAAAATAAATAAAAAAAAAAAAGCTCATAACCTGAGCAACATTAAAATAAAATAAAAAGCTCATAACCGAGCAACATTAAAAAAACAAACAAAAAAAAACTCATAACCTGAGCCGATAATAAAAATAAATAATAACAAAAAAAGCCCTCATCTGGGCTGACCGTTGCTCCTTCTGGTGGGCCTCTCTGGCTCCTCAGTTGCCTGGAGGAGTGGTGGGGGTGGGGGGGCTTCTGGAGGTGGCTGATCCCCGGGTGTGCCACTCCTGGCAGGTGTGGCCTGCATGCCCTCCGAGGCCATGGCTATCCGGCCGAGGTAGGAATTTGTGTGGGCCTGCATCCTCAGCTGCCGGTCACTTGGTAATGTTGTGCCCCCTGCTTCTGCCTCCCCTGGTCCCGGACGGCTGCAGTGAGATGCCGAAGATCAGCCTGCACCTCCCCCAGGCTGGTCACCACTCCAGTGCAGTTGCAGCTGACATCCTGCACTGCGTTGGACATCTGGGCCACGGAGCCCAGGCTGTCAGCTACCCGGTCCAGGTGCCCAACAATCTCCCCCATCTGCTGGTCTGCCTGGCCTGGTCCCTTGCCTTTGGTCATGGACCACATCAGACACCCCTGGTCTTCCGGTGGCCTCCTGGGGCCAGGAGATGGTAGTCCCCGGGGGGATGGAGTCGCCCTTGAGGGGCTTCCTAGGATGGGGGAGGGGATTTGAGAGGGCCTGCTGAAGGGGAGGACTCCTCCAAAAATAAAACAAACTCCTGCTCGGGGACAACAGGCTCCTCCTCACCACCTCAGCAGATGAGGTTGGGCACTCCCCATCATCTCTGTGTCTTCACCCACCTCTCAGATGCAGTTGGGGGGATGGGTGGACTGGCCGCCGACAGTATTGCATTCATCAATTTTTGATGCAATACTTTGCACGTGGCTCTT